>OX451739.1:1001631525-1001788390 GCA_948472305.1 Vicia faba
CCCATCCTTATGCCACCGGTTGAAGGGAGACCTCTGATACTATATCTGACAGTGCTTGACAACTCAATGGGGTGTGTGCTGGGGCAGCATGACGAGTCTGGCCGAAAAGAGCATGCCATTTATTACCTTAGCAAAAAGTTTACCGACTGTGAGACCCGATACTCACTGCTTGAGAAAACTTGCTGCGCTTTGGTATGGGCTGCTCGCCGGTTGAGACAGTATATGCTGACTCACACTACCTTGTTGATCTCAAAGATGGATCCTATAAAGTACATATTCGAAAAGCCTGCTCTGTCTGGGAGAATTGCAAGATGGCAAATGATCTTGACGGAATACGATATTCAGTACACAACTCAGAAAGCCATCAAGGGAAGTGTATTGGCAGACCACTTGGCACATCAGGCAGTAGATGACTATCAGTCAATGAACTTCGAGTTTCCAGATGAAAGCATCATGATAGTGACTGATTGTGAAGTACCCGGACCGGATGAAGGACCTGAGGAAGGATCCCAATGGTCTATGCACTTTGACGGAGCCTCCAATGCTTTGGGAAATGGTATCGGCGCCATAATCATATCTCCTCAAGGCACTCATACTCCGCTCACTGCCCGACTATGCTTCAACTGTACCAACAACATGGCAGAGTATGAGGCGTGCATCATGGGTCTTCAAGCTGCGATCGACCTAAGGATCAAGCTTCTGAGTGTCTTTGGAGATTCCGCTCTCGTGATCAATCAGATCAAAGGAGAGTGGGATACGAAACATCCGAATCTTATCCCTTACAGAGAATGTGTGTTGACCTTGATCCCCCACTTCACGAAGATAACCTTTGAACACTTTCCAAGAGAAGAGAATCAGTTGGCGGACGCGTTAGCTACCATGTCTTCTATGTTCAAAGTCAAATGGGATAATGAGGCTCCCCGGATCATCATCTGGAAACTGGACGAACCGGAATACTGTTGTGATCTCGAGACTGAGTTGGTGACTGAGAAGCCTTGGTACCATGAGGTGAAGAGATACTTGGAAGCTCAAGAATACCCTGAAGGTGCATCTGTCAACGATAAAAAGTTTCTGAGAAGGTTCGCAGCAAAGTTCTTCCTTAGCAACGACATCTTGTACAAGCGAAACCATGATTCGACCTTACTGCGTTGTGTGGATAAAACTGAAGCAGAAAGGATCATGGAAGAGCTACATGAAGGGACCTTTGGTACACATTCCAGTGGACATACAATGGCAAAGAAGATCCTTCGGGCAGGGTATTACTGGTCCACAATGGAAGCTGACTGCTACCAACATTCCAGGACATGCCATAAGTGCCAGATTTATGCAGACAAGGTGCATGTTCCTCCAGTTCCTCTGAATGTTCTGACTGCGCCTTGGCCGTTTGCAATGTGGGGCATAGACATGATCGGCGAGATTAAACCTACAGCATCTAATGGGCATCGTTTCATCCTAGTGGCAATTGATTATTTTACAAAGTGGGTTGAAGCAGCTTCATACGCTACGGTAACCAAGACTGTTGTGGCACGGTTCATTCGGCATAATCTGATCTGTCGGTACGGTGTCCCAGAGAGGATCATTACAGACAACGGTACCAATCTGAATAATAAGATGATCACTGAGCTCTGCGAGCAGTTCAACATACAACACCACAATTCTTCTCCTTACAGACCGAAGATGAATGGGGCTGTAGAAGCGGCAAATAAAAATATCAAGAAAATCGTGTAGAAGATGACAGTGACTTATAAGGATTGGCACGAGATGTTACCGTTCGCTCTACATGGGTACCGTACCTCAGCCAGGACATCAACCGGGGAAACTCCTTTCTCTTTGGTTTATGGTATGGAGGCAGTCTTACCGATCGAAGTGCAGATACCCTCTCTCCGGATAATGAAGGATGCAAATCTGAACGAAGATGATTGGATCCAGACACGACTTGATCAGCTAAACCTTATTGATGAAAAGAGACTTGCTGCTATCTGTCATGGTCAGACGTATCAGAAACGGATGATCAGGGCATTTAACAAAAAGGTCAGACCACAGGAGTATCAAGTTGGGGATCTGGTGATCAAACGAATCATCCTTCCTCAGAGTGATCCAAGGGGCAAATAGACCCCTACGTACGAAGGGCCATTTGTGGTTAAGCATGTGTTCTCAGGAGGAGCCATGATTCTGACCAACATGGATGGTGACGACCTTCCTCACCCCGCCAATGCAGACATAGTAAAAAGATACTACGCATAAAAAAGGACCCGCTAGGCTGACATGCCTAGGCAAAAATTAGGGCTTCCCGGCGAACCAAAAGGGTTCGGGCAAAATGAAGGGATGAAATGAAAAAATCTGTACACCCGGCAAGTCGAAAACCTGAAAAGGCGGCTTGGGCAAAAATGGGTATCCCGGTGGACTGAAAACCCGAAAGGGCGGTCCAGGCAAAAGTTAGGGATAAAGCGTAATACTATGTCTCATTAGATCACTTTGCATACAGAATCCGGTATCGGCATCAAGTTCAGACGGCATTGATCAGTCAGCTTCATCTTCAACCAAGGTCATCAAGTGATGAGACGCTCGGAGTTATAAAGGCAATAGCAGAGTTGAAACCCAGTGGGATCATTCATTTCACACAACTGTTTTATTTTCTTTTGTACAAAATTTGTATAAACTCTCTTGTTCGGCGGCGTTCTCTTACTAGGACGTCAGCCTCTTGTACATAAAACGCCTACTTACAGGCTATTCAAAATCAATACAAATATACTTTTCAGTTAAAAGTGCCAATTGTTTTTCCTTTTTCTGTTTTGTTTTGCGAAGAACGTCCAAGGTTCAATTTGTGATATATGCATTGACAATAATTTGCTAACTCATAAATATTTGCATACGAAACAAAGGATTAATTACAGGTAACACTAGAAACAGGGGCAATAAAGAGTTGTCTGAGCAATCTAATTGTTCTATCCTCCAAGGTGCCAAGGTAGGTTCAGCTAAAGAACATAACTAGATACCTTAATTCCCCAGAGAGTGAGCCAACAAGCAGTATATTCTCCTCAAAAGTCATACAATCAAATCTTAAGGAAGTTGGGTATCCTCCAGCAGATATCAACATTCCCCAGCAGCATATATATCCTTAACAAGCAGCCCCGGCAGTCTTGGCCTAAAGATTGTTCCCCGGCGGTATATCAAATATTCAAAGGAGTCACCTCCCCGATGCAATTCAAAACTTCCCCAGGAGAGTCCAATCTAGTTCCCCAGGAAAGTTGGAATCCATCTCCCCAAGCAGTAAGCTTATCCCCAGTAGATTCTGGAAGCTTATCCGTGCAGAGCACGAACGCGTCGTCTGGTTTTATTCAAAGAGTTATTTCCCTACCAGGATATAACTGGGTTATCCTCAGCCAAAAGCCGCGGAAAAAGCGTCCTCGACGGAGTCTTCTTATCCCCAGCGAATTCCATTAACACTTCCAACTCAACAATGGTATCCCCAGCAAGTTATTATCAACAACTCAACAAAGTACCTCTCTCCCCACAGAGTATTGCTTCCCAACAAGATCGTTAGAGTACTTTCCTCCCCGCAGAGTTATTCCATTCGCCAAGTTTATTCCCCAACGGAGTCATCTTCTCCTACCGGTATTCTTGCAATTATCATCCCCAGCGGAAGCAAAATCTATTCTCCAACATCAGCCCAGGAGTGACTTCCCGGCACCCGTCAAGGATTTACTTTCCTGGACGAGAAATACATTCATAAACATCGCACTTCCATACATCATTATAGCATGCGTAGACGCATCATATCTTACAAATCTCATTTATGTTGAGAACATCATTGCTTGGTCCATATCATGCATTGCATATGACTGACCTTTACCTTTCAGGAAAGATTCAGTTAAATTCTCAACCATATTTCAAGACCTAGACCGGTTCAGTTAAATCGACTCCAAAGATTTCTTATCCAGTCCAAGGCCTTCTCTGGTCCAGTTAAATCGACCCCAAACAGATTTTTCTGATAAAGACCCAGTTGAAGACATTCCAAGACCTAGACCGGTTCAGTTAATCGACCCTAAGACTCTCTGTTTCTTATCCAGTCCAAGGCCTTTTCTAGTCCAGTTAAATCGACCCCAAATAGATTTTTCTGATGAAGACTCAGTAGAAGTTATCCAAGGTTTTCTCAATGATTGCTATTGAGATTGTAATCGCCTATGGTTCTCTCCCCGATACTGCGGAGATGATAATTCCATCCAAGGTTTTCTCGATGATTGCTATTGAATTGTAATCGCCTATGGTTCTCTCCCCGATACTGCGGAGATGATAATTCCATCCAAGGTTTTCTCAATGATTGCTATTGAGTTGTAATCGCCTATGGTTCTCTCCCGATACTGTGGAGATGATAATTCCATCCAAGGTTTTCTCAATGATTGCTATTGAGGTTGTAATCGCCTATGGTTCTCTCCCCGATACTGCGGAGATGATAATTCCATCCAAGGTTTTCTCAATGATTGCTATTGAGATTGTAATCGCCTATGGTTCTCTCCCCGATACTGCGGAGATGATAATTCCCACCAAGATTCTCTCAATATTTGCTGTTGAGGTTGTAATCATCCCAAGATTTTCTCAACGATTGCTGTTGAAGTTAAAGTCACCCAAGGTTCTCTCACCGTTCCTGTTGAGGTAGTAACCATCCCTGGTTCATTCATCACCGTTTGAAGCTCCAGATCCAGCTCCTGTAACCAGTCAGGACACATCTATACAAAGCATTTGAAGACCAGCTCTTGTAATGGGTCAGGTACTCATTTTTCTTTTGCAGGTACGCAGGTTCTCGCTGAGGAATCTCTTACGCGATCGACATCCAGATGGCATCTATAAGCCCATCATCCTATCCATCAATCTCCAAATGGCATCTATAAGCCCATTCCCATCATCGCACTACTATGTGAGCGCAAATTTCTGGGCACTCTAGTGTTCAATCATCTTCCACCTTCGGATTACGAAAGGCACGTCGGCCAATCTGCATCCTCAGGTCTAAGAAGATTGAACAGGGGCAACTGTTGTACCTCAAAATTTTCCCTTCCATATTCCTCAAGAAATTGCCAAGTCAAAGCTTCAAAATCTCTCCAAGGGTTGCACAGTTCAAGGGCCTCCTAACAGTCAAAATTAGGGTTTTGGTTCTGACAAAGTAAATGAAGTTTCCAAGGGTCCAATCAAGTCCCACATGCCTATAAACATGGTCAAGCATCCTCATATCAAGTTTCAAGACTTTCATCATAAAAATGGCACAGTCAAAAACCCTAATTGCACTACTGTCAACTGTAGGGGCAAAATGGTCATTTAACAGTCAAAAGTTCAAATTTTTGGTCAACATCTCATTTTGAAGCCACGAACATCATTTGATCAATGCTTGATCATGATTCTCAAAGCTTGGCTCAAAAATCATCAAGATGCAAAAGTTTCCTTATTTGGACAGTTGAAAAAGTCAACTGTAAATTGACCAGGGCATAACTTTCACATGGATTATCAGAAAAATTCCATCCAAAGCTCATTTTGAAGAGAAAGACATTTCCTACAACTCCTCTTCATACTTCAAGTCCAAGAAATTCTCTCACAAAAAGTTATCAATTTCAACATTATAGGTCATTTTCAAAAGTCAACAAAAAGGGACTTTAAGTCAAAGGCCATAACTTGAGATTGGTAAATCAAAATGACATGGGACCAAAGGCATTGGTTAGAGGACTCAAAGACCTTTCCAAAATGTCCAAGAACATGAGCAAAGCTTAAAAATTGAGCAAGTTATGCCTTGTGGAAGTTGGGAAATTTTTGGATATTTTGAAAAGTCAACATTGATTCAAATGACCTAAAATTGCTAATGGGCCTCTTTTTCTTCCACAATTCATCATCCAAGGCATGTGCACGACCATTTGGCCCAAAGGGAAGTTTTTTTTATCATTTTTATTTATTTATTTGGATTTTTAATTATTAATAATTCATTTAATTAAATTAAATATGTGAAAAATACTAAACCTAGGTTTTTCAATCTTTTTATGCATATAATATCTCCAAGATTTCGTGCCTAACCAAATATAGAAAGAATCAATGGAATTGGACATGATTTGTATCAAAGATGCTTGAAAAAGATTGGAAAATCATGGTTTAAAAATCAAATATCCTATTCATCAATTCATGGATTTTGGATCAATTTTCTTTGACCTAATCACTCATATACATATAAACAAGCAAACCCTTGTGCCTTTTGACTAAAAAGCTGCATAACCAAGCCATACAAGAACTCAAGAAACTCACATATTTTTAAAAATTCGATTTTTGTTTTACAGGTGAATTCAAGGTGCAAGAGCTGTTCAAACACCTTCCTTGAGGATCATAGAACGTTTTCCAATCATTCACTAAGTCCCATACTCAAGAGAACACGAAATCACCATTGAAGTTGGTGAGAAAAATTCCAAAATCGCTTTCCATCATTCATGCGTTTTTAACATATTTCATTGTTGTTTTTGTGTTTAGAATGATGTTTGCAAGCTACCTGTATAATTTGATTGGAGTTTCATGCTAAAACGAAGGATCCACCATGAGAGTATATTAGGGTTTCGTGAAAATTTATTTACGGGTTTCCAAACCTTGAACAATTAGGCCATGAGAGATACATCATTGGAATCGTGAGAGAGAGACGATTCTAATGGCCCTAGTCCGAAAAATTTATGAGCTGCCCTGAGCTATTCGTTATTTTTGCAAAAGTGACTTTCTGGAACGGTTCAAAACCGTTTCCAGTTCTTTTTGTGTTTCAGGAAAAAATAAGCCAAGGAAGAAGAAGGGTGCGTGGCCATCAGTAATTGGTTGGTTCAAAAATTCGCGCTAAAAGTCCATTAACGCTTTGTTTTATTTGATATTAATTGATTGTTATATTGTAATCAAAGTGCGTTGGATGGCTCAGTGGTAGGCGTGTACATTGGTAACCTCTGGGACCTGGGTTCGAGTCCCAGGTCCCCACCCCCTTTTCATATTATTTTTTCACTTAATGTTTGTGTGCAGTTTCAACGTTAAAGAGCACCATGCATCCACGCTACCAAACGTCCACGCGTCCCACTGGACTCAATCAAAGGCCAGGATCTGAAGGCTATGGTGGACCTAAGTCAACACCCCACACGCATCCTGAAAAGGTCAAAAGGGCCTGATATGAATGGGCCTGAAATATTGGACTTCACCTCTCAATTGGGGACAGACCCCCCCTAGGTTTGAATTTTTATTTCTCTTCTTTATTTTACTTATTTCAAATATTTTTTTTTATTAGTTTCTTTAATTTAATTATTTTTATAGAAAACATAAAAAACAACACAAAAAAATCAGAAAAAGACAAAAAATTAAATAAATTTATTTAATTAGTATTTTTGTAAATAAAGTTCATCAATTAATTTTAGTTATTAAATTAGGTTTAATTAATTTTTTATCCTTTTTTTCTTTTCTTTCATAATAATTAATTATTTACTATTATTTTTATAAATCAAATTGCTTTAAATAATTAGGTTAATATTAGGTTAAAATTTAATACTTTCTTAATAAACTCAAACAATTAGAATTAGGGTAAATCTTTTAATTTCATTTAATTCTTTTTTTCATTAAAATCATAAAATACAAAAATACCAAAAAACAATTTCTTTTCATTTTAATTTCATTAATTTAATAATTTAATTTAGTTTCATAAAAAAGGGTCCAACGCCCTCGTTTCAACTTTAATGCAAATCGTGCATTTATTTTCTTTTCGTATAATTTTTATGTACCTCTCCCAAAGCCGTGTAATTAATTTCTCGCATTTTACCTTTATCTTAATTCTTTATTTTTCTGTCAAATCGGGTCCTGGAAATTTTGGCGATGTGGACCCGCGCCTTTTGTAATAGTTTAGAATTTTATCTTTCTCGCAATTTTTAACTGTTAACAAATGCATGCAAGAATGAATGACAATAAATAAAAACAAACGCGTAGATCACCATGACATGACAAGACAAAAATAAATGAATCTGACACACAAATCACACACCACCCCTAGGGTACGCCTCACTGTTGCCTTGCCTCGAAAGGTGATCGTCGAGTAGAGGATGTCTTAGTAAGTCCTCATGATCCGGGAACCTGGCATGAGGGTAGCTTCTAAGGTATCTTCCCATTGCTCTGGTGATCACCATGTCCCGAACCTCGAATTGACCCGAACACCTCCAACGGTGGTGCTACCTACCTCTCAATGGTGGGATGGCACTACTTTAAAGGACATTTACACAGACGAATTCCTTAGGGTAGGTAGACGACTCTAGATACTTGCTCTAAATTTCAAAACAAATCAAAAATACTTTTCACACCGACACCTTTTCAAAAAGCTTTCGAAAGCAATTTTTCAAACACTCTTGAGGACCGATACAAGAGTCGAACTGAAATTTTCAAAGAAACTTTTTAAACCCACAGTTGAAAAGCAAACAAACCATTTTTGAAAACACAATGAGCAAGTATCTAAGAGCCCATGGATAACCATGGATAGAAAGGGTGCTAACACCTTCCCTTTCTATAACCTACCTCCCGAACCGAGAGCAATCTCTTTAAGGAATTTTTCTGTGCTTTTGTCCTTTCCATTTGGAGAAAATAAAAGACGGTGGCGACTCTTGCTTCCGCGACATTTCGCGAACCAGCGTTAAACAGTCAGTTCCAGACCCACCGATCACAGCCCGTAATAGGCATTTTTGTACAAAGAGGCTAACATCCTAGTAAGAGAACACCGCCGAAAGAAATTACAATTTGTAAAAAAAAGAAGGAAAACAGTTATGTGAAACAATCCCATCAGGTTCCAACTCTGCTATTGCCTTTATATCTTCAAGCGTCTCATCACTTTGCTACTTGGCCGAAGGTTGATCAGATTGATTGGCGCTGTCTGAGCTTGATAATTGATACCGAAGTCTGGTTGCAAGATGATCCAATGAGACATAGTGTTACGCTTCGATCCCTAATTTTTTCCTGGACCGCCCTTTCGGGTTTTCAGTCCACCGGGATACCCTTTTTTTCCCAAGTCGCCTTTTCTGGTTTTCGACTTTCCAGGTGTACAGTTTTTTTCATTTTCATCCCTTACTTTTTACCGAACCCTTTTGGTTCGCCGGGAAGCCCTTATTTTTGCCTAGGCCAGTCAACCTAGCGGGTCTTTGATTATGCGTAGTATCTTTTCACTATGTCTGCATTAACGGGGTGAGGAAGGTCGTCACCATCCATGGTGGTTAGAATCATAGCTCCTCCCGAGAAAATGTTCTTAACCACAAATGTCCCTTCATATGTGGGGGTCCATTTTCCCCTGGGATCACCTTGTGGTAGTATGATGTGTTTGATCACTAGATCCCTGACTTGATATTCTTGACGTCTGACTTTCTTGTTAAAAGCCTTGATCATTTGCTTTTGATATGTCTGACCATGACAGATAACGGTAAGTCTCTTTTCATCGATTAGATTCAGTTGATCAAGTCGGGTTTGGATCCAGTCGTCTTTGTTCAAACCCACATCCTTCATAATCCTGAGAGAGGGTGTCTGGACTTCGATGGGTAGGATTGCCTCCATGCCATACACCAAAGAGTAGGGTGTTGCCCCTGTCGACGTCCGTGCTGAGGTACGGTACCCATGAAGAGCGAATGGTAACATCTCGTGCCAGTCTTTGTATGTCACCGTCATCTTCTGCATAATTTTTTTGATGTTCTTGTTAGCTGCTTCAACAGCCCCATTCATCTTCGGCCGGTAGGGAGAAGAGTTATGATGCTGAATCTTGAACTGTTTATAGAGCTCAATGATCATTGTGTTATTGAGATTTGTACCATTGTCAGTAATAATTCTCTCTGGGACACCATATCGACAGATCAGATTGTGTCGGATGAACCACGCCACGACGTTCTTGGTTACTGTAGCAAAGGAAGCTGCCTCAACCCACTTCATAAAGTAATCAATGGCTACTAGAATGAAGCGATACCCGTTAGACGTGGTAGGTCTGATTTCGCCGGTCATATCAACACCCCACATCACAAAAGGCCAGGGAGCCGTCAAAACATTCAGGGGAACCGGAGGTACATGAACCTTATCAGCATAGACTTGGCACTTATGACAGGTTCGAGAGTGCTGATAACAATTGGCTTCCATAGTGGACCAGTAATATCCTGCCCGTAGGATTTTCTTCGCCTTGTATGTCCACTGGAATGAGTTCCGAAGGTACCTTCATGTAACTCTACGATGATCCTTTCTGCCTCGCTCTTGTCTACACACCGCAGTAAGGTTGAATCATGGTTACGCTTATAGAGGATTCCATTACTGATGAATAACTTCACAGCGAACCTTCTCAAAAACTTCTTATCATTAACAGATGCCCACTCGGGGTATTCTTGAGTCTCAAGATACCTCTTTACCTCGTGAAACCAGGGTTTATCTGCTACCTCTTCAGTCTCAATGTCACAGCAATGTGCGGGTTCGTCCAACCTCTCGATAGTGACCGGGGAGCTTCATTGTCCCACCTGACTTTGAACATAGAAGACATAGTAGCTAGCGCGTCCGCTAACTGATTCTCCTCTCTTGGGAAATGTTCAAAGGTTACCTCCTTAAAGTGTGGGAGCAATGTCAGTACATACTCTTTGTAAGGAATAAGATTCGGGTGCTTCATATCCCACTCGCATTTGATCTGCCTTATCACTAGAGCGGAATCTCCGAATACACTCAAGAACTTAATCCTCAGGTCAATAGCAGCTCGAAGACCCATAATACATGTTTCATACTCCGCCATGTTGTTGGTGCAGTTGAAACATAATCGGGCAGTGAACGGAGTATGACAACCCTCAGGAGATACGATCACAGCGCCAATGCTATTACCCAGTGCGTTCAAGGATCCATCAAAATACATAGACCATTGGAATCCCTCCTCGGGTCCTTCATCTGGTCCAGGTTCTTCACAATCGGTTACCAACATGATATTCTCATCTAGGAACTCGAAATTCATGGACTGGTAGTCATCCACAGCCTGATGCACCAAATGATCCGCCAATACACTCCCCTTGATTGCTTTTTAGGTTGTGTATTGGATGTCGTACTTGGTTAAGATCATCTTCCATCTTGCTATTCTTCTGGATAAGGCGAGCTTCTCGAAAATATATTTGATCAGATCCATCTTTGATATCAACAAGGTAGTGTGAGTCAGCATATACTGTCTCAGTCGGCGAGCAGTCCATGCCAAAGCGCAACGAGTTTTCTCGAGCAATGAGTATCGGGTCTCACAGTCGGTAAACTTTTTTCTAAGGTAGTAAATTGCATGCTCTTTTCAACCAGACTCGTCATGCTGCCCCAGCACACACCCCATTGAATTGTCTAGGACTGTCAGGTATAATATCAAAGGTCTTCCTTCAACCGGAGGCATCCGAATTTTTTGTTCTTGAAGGTATTCTTTGATTCTTTCAAAAGCAGTCTGGAATTCATCATTCCATTTTAACACTTGGTCTTTCTTCAGCAGCTTGAAGATTGGCTCACAAGTAGCAGTCAGATGTGAAATAAACCTGGCGATGTAATTCAGGCGTCCCAAGAAACCTCTAACTTCTTTTTCTGTGTGGGGAGCCGACATCTCTTGTACGGATTTTACCTTTGCAGGATCTACCTGAATACCTTTGTCACTGACAACAAAACCCAAAAGCTTACTAGACCATACCCCGAAGGTACACTTGTTCAGATTCAACCTCAGATTGTACGTCTTCAACCTGTTAAAAAGTTTCTGGAGATGATCAAGGTGCTCTTCCTTAGTCTGGGACCTGGCTATCATGTCATCAACATAAACCTCGATCTCGTGGTGAATCATATCGTGGAACAAAGCGACCATGGCGTGCTGATAAGTTGCCCCAACATTCTTCAACCCAAAAGGAATTACCTTGTAACAGAAGGTGCCCCACTGTGTAACGGAGGTTATTTTCTCCATGTCCTCAGGAGCCATCTTGATTTGGTTGTAGTCAGAAAAACCATCCATGAAGGAGAAGATCTTGTGATGCACGGTGTTGTCGACTAGAACATCAATGTGAGGAAGTGGAAAGTCATCCTTGGGGCTTTCCCTGTTCAAATATCTATAGTCCACACACATCCGTACCTTACTGTCCTTCTTAGGTACCGGAACGACGTTGGCAACCCACTGCGGATAAGAAGTGATAACTAAGAATCTTGCGTCGAACTGTTTCATGACCTCTGCCTTGATTTTCTCTGACATTTCAGGGCGCATACGGCGAACCTTCTGCTTTACCGGAGGGAAGTCTTCTTTAGTCGGCAGGCGATGTAACACAATATCAGTGTCCAAACCAGGCATGTCTTCATAGGACCAGGCGAAGATCTCAACATAGTCGTGTAGCATCTGTATTAACTGTTGTTTGACACTAGGCTCCAGATTCGCACCTATTTTAACCTCTTTCTGTCTTCCTCTGTACCCACATTCACTAACTCAACTGGCTCTTCATGAGGCTGTATGACCCTTTCTTCCTGCTGTAATAGTCTAGCAAGTTCTCCAGGCACCTCACAATCATCCTCACCTTAGTCCTCGACTTCGTTGATCGGATTTTTGAAGTTATAACTGACAGTAGCATAACTGTTATCAATGGGATCCAGAGTGGATATGGATCTGCAGTATGATACGTGAGTGTGTGTAAGAGAATAGCTATTTTGATAAAGTGAGAGACAGAAAATAAAAACAAAGAGCACAAAATTTGTATGCAAGAAACGTCCAATGCTTTATTAATTATATATGAAATGACAAGTAATGGCCCTCACAAGCAAAGCCAAGGTGCCTCGGGCAAGGCATCAAGCCGTAAAGTTTCAAATTGTTTATTACAAATCTTAAAACAAATGAGTCAATTACTGCGGAATAAAAGAAACAGGTATGAAGTCCCTAACCGTCCAATTATTCGGTCCACCGTTGGTTGTTAGGTAGATCCAGCTGCCGATGTCTGAATCCTCTTCATTGTCTTCAATTGCATTAATTCCCCGATTGCTGATGTGTAGAGGAGGTCTTCCAACCCGAGCGTGCCTAACAGCCCTTTGAGCCCCAGTAGTAAAGCCCAAACCAAATTTGTCAGTTTTGTGAGTGAAATCAGGGAGCTGACCCCAATTGGTACACCCACCTTCTTCAACCACAACCCTGGCGTCCTTGAGAGAAGCCATCTTCAACGGAGGTTTGTTGGTAGTAACTTCAGTTGATGCCAAGATCTGAGGGACCTCTTCGAAATTCTGACAAGGAGTTTCTATGAATTCCCCGTCCATCTCTATGTATCGGAAGGAATTTAGGTGACTCACCATATTCTTCTTCACCTCGCACTGTGACAATCTTTCCCTTCACCGGATACTTCAGCATTTGACGGAGTGTGGAAGTAACTGCCCCATCCTCATGGATCCAAGGACGACCCAACAAGCAAGAATATGACAGCCTGATATCCATTACATAGAAGGTGGACCCAAAAGTATGAGAACCAGTTTGACGGGGATGTCCACCTCCCCATGCACCATTCTCCTCGATCCGTCAAAAGCCCTTACCACAATGTTACTAGGCTTTAGAGTCAAACCCTCATAATCCAAACAGTCCAACGCTTTCTTCGGCAGAACATTCAGTGAACACCCGGTATCTACCAGCACATGAGCCATAGTGGTTCCCCTGCACTTAATCGAGACATGCAGAGCATCATTATGATTCCTTCCTTTCGGTGTCAGATCCGCATCTGAAAAACCCAGCCCATTGTCAGCAGTCAGGTTGGCGACACAATCTTTGAACTGATCTGCTGAAGTTTCCTGCAGCACATGCACAGTCTTGAGAAATGAAATCAAAGCCTTCACATGGGCTTCAAAACACAACAGCAGAGATAACATGGATATCTTTGATGGGGTCTACCCGAGCTGTTCGACCACATTGTAGTCGCTCTTCTTAATGATTTTCAGTATTTCCTCTATTTCTTGTTTAGAGGCTTCCACAACGATTTTCTTAGGTGCCTCCGTCCGGGCCAACTCACCTATAATTTCCTTGCACCGAGTCCCAGATGGCTCAGCAGCAGGGGTAATAACTGGAGTAGGAACAAGAGAAATGTCAGGAGTGTTGGTTGGAGCAGCAGTTGGAATAACAGTAGGCTTGATGATCTTCGGAGCAATCTCAGGTGAGAAAACCCTTCCACTTCGGGTAACCTTACTAGTCCCGAAAATATTACTGACATCAGTATCAGCTTCTTCATTATTTAGAGCTTTCTTAATGCCATGATAGTACACATCAACACCATAATGCCATGGGACAACCTTGTCTGAGGTGTACGGGATGGGACCAGGAACATTGATTATCAGTGTATCAATTCTTTGAACAAGTGTAATCCTAACATGTCTTCTCGAGGAAACCTTGGAAGGATTGGCGGAAATGGTTATAATAGAGACGTCTTCAATAGGAACAACAAGGATCACAGTGTTCTCGAACAAAATCTCTTTATTATCCATCAGGCGCTGAACACCTGACTTCAACAAATGGCAACCATAAGGTAGAATCGAACACATGTGGCAAACTTCACCATAACCCGGAAATAAACTGGCCAACTGAAAATTCTTCTTAACAGTCATAAGAGGAGTAGAAATTTCTTCAATAGAGGTCACAAATAAATCAGTGTCAACAGCATTAACTCCATGGACATGTTTGGGCATGGGAGCAGTTATAACATTCAGCTTTTCTAGAGCATCGAACTCTATCTCCTTGGCTTCAAGCAAGTCTTGTACTTTGTTTCTAAGAGCCCAAGAATCATTTGTATCGTGGCCAGGACTCTCAGAATGGTAGGCGCACCGCGCGTTCGGATTGTATCTGGGAGAGGTAGTGTTTGGATTCTTGGGAGCCTCTTTCAAGGTTGCCAAGTTGGATTTTAATAAATGAGGTAGAACTTCAGCCAAAGTCATGTTGATGCGGGTAAACTGCTGTTGTGGTCTTTCCACCCTTTGTGGATTGTTGCATTGTGGAGCAACTGCGGGTCTTGGTATCACTACAGCATTTACCGTTTGACGGTGTTCATATCTGCTTTGGCCCCTCGGGCTATAGACCACACTGGCTTCCTTCTTACCAGCGAAAGGCTTCTTTGCTGAACTTGAGGAGGCATCCTTCTGTATTTTACCACTCCGAATTCTAGCTTATACTCTTTCTCCAGTTAAAATCAGCTCGGTGAAACCAGATGACGAGCTGCCGATTAAGTGATTGAAAAATGGACCTGATAGCGTTCCTAGAAACATATCAACTAACTCCCTATCAAACAAAGGGGGTTGAACTCTCCCATCCAAGTCTCTCCATTTTTGAGCATAATCTTTAAAACCTTCACCTGCACACATGGACATAATCTGGAGTTGAGTATGAGTGGGAGCAAGGTCAGCATTATACTGATACTGCTTGTAGAAAGAAGCAGTAAGATCTTCCCAGTTTCAGACACTGGCTCCCTCCAACTGGTAGAACCATTCAAGCTGAGTCCCTGACAGACTATCTTGAAAGAAGTGCACCCACAAATTTCTATCAGCGGTGTGGGGTTGGATTTTTCTGACATAAGAGCGGAGATAGAGTTTTGGGCAGGGCACTCCATCATACTTGGCAAAAATCGGAGCTTTAAACTTTTGCGGGATGACCACTCCCGACACTAAACCCAATTCTTCAAAATCCAACCCAGGTATCCTCTGAACTTTTATGGCACTCATACGATCCTCTAACTGTTTATATTTATCCTCAGCAGGAGGATATTGCTCATCGTTATAATTAGTATCATTGTCAGAGACTGCAGGACTAGGGTCCTTTTCCCCTTCTTGGTTCTCCCCTTCCTTGGATGAAGAGGTCAGATCAGTTTGTTGCTTCAACCTTTCTCCAAACCTTCTGCCCATATTCAGAATATCGACAACCTTCTTCTTCTTCTTCTTCTTCTTCTTCTCTTTCAGAATGAGGGCTTTCAGATCCTCTTGCCCTTTTGCCAGACTGATGAACATTTGTTGGAACTGGGCGTTCTGTGCCTGAAGATCTTTGATGGCTTGATCGGAAGACATTTCTACTGAAACAAACAGCGAAGAAGATGAGAAACATATAGTGGTACCTGTAATGATGTGTATGATAATGGGATGCGCATGTAATGATTTCAAAGACTTCGGGAAATTTAAATTTGTAAACCAAAATAAACAAAAACTTTATTAGCTTAAATTTGAAGGTTCAAAATGCCTTTAAGGCGTTACAAATAAGTAAATAAAAAAAATCTAAAACTAGAAAAGAAAAATCAAAGGTCCCATGGACGCTTTCTCTTTGTGCTGATATAATCATTGAGCACTCTTTCTTCCTGGAGCTGCCTGGTGAGCTTTAAAACCTTTCTCTCTTGATCATGGAACTGTTCCCTATAAGTATCCTGCTTATTCTTCAGCTGAATCCAATACCTCTGTAACTCCCCAAGATCAGTGGGCATGTAAGGATAGAGAATCGTGTAAGGAATGCCTTCTTCAGTAGTGGGCTCCATAATCACTGGTAATACGGCCACATAAGGCATCATAAGCTTCTGGGAACGAGCTCGTACCCATTGGAGGTAAGGCTCCATAAGAATGGAAGTCTTTGTCCCAAATCTTTGGTGTCAGATTTGTTTACCATGCCCCAAGCTCGTATGAACTTCCGACGATACTCATTAACATCATCCTCATAGTTAAATACAATGCCCTTAATAAGTAACTCATGGGAACCATCCCTTCGAGCATGACCAAATTATCACAAATCTAGACAAGGATTGTAAGTTATACCCCCTCTGATACCAAGTAATGGGACATTAGGGTACTCCGCACAGCAGTCAATAATAGCAATGTCTTCCATAGCTCGGGAACACCAAAGAATATCCGTATGAGCGAGTGACATTATCCTTTGTGACCAACCCAAACCTTATTCGTTCTTCGGTACAGACTTAGGGAGGTAAGAAATAAACCACCTCGACATCAATGGCATGCAGCACATAAGAGTCCCTCTTCTCTTCATGGTACGAGTATGGAGAGTGTGCAAAATATCTCCAAGCAAGGTAGGCACAGGGTTGTGAGAAAGGAAAATCTTGATAACATTCACATCTACGAAGGAGTCCGGATTAGGGAAGATAACTAAACCATAGATAGGAAGATCCAAGACCTCCTCAAAATCCTGAAAATCCATATCATCCCAAAATAGCTGAGCCTTGTCCATCAGAAATTTGGCTAGAAAACCCTCGACTCCGCTTCGAATTTCCCAATTGGATGCCACGTCGGCCTGTTTCAAATGCAAAGCTGAGGCAATGACTTTTGGCTTAAGAACTTCTTCTATACCTGTGAAGGGTACCTGTTCAAGAATGGGTATGCCCAATAGTTGAGAGAATTCTTCCAAGGTGGATACCAACTGATAATCTAGAAAGGTGAAGCAGTGATGCTTGGGATCAAAGAACTGAAAAAGTACGCTCATCATTTGTTCATCAAAGTTTGAAGTAACCAAGCTGAGAAGTTGAATGTGTCTCTTAATGAAAGTAGAAGTTTCAGAAACTCTTGATACTAGCTATTTGAGTTGGGAAGGTATCTTCACAAGGCTGATTCGGATAGTATTTCTACGCACGGAAGCCATGATATGCAAAACAGAACAAATATAAATTCCCTTGGTATTTGAAATGGTTAGTGTAATGAAGCATGACTGTCATGTTATGATGCATGATGTCATGATAAACCACAGGTATAGCAAACACAGGTATTGCAAACACAGTCAAATCACACAAAGCCCTTAGGTTTAAGGCTTGTATGAGGTCAAAGGTAATACCCTCTTGAAGTTAAGTTGGTTTCAAACATGTGCTAGAAAAGTAACCGGGTTCTAGAGGATCTCAATATCACTGACCATCCTTTATCGATCATGGTTTCAGCTCACACAATCTTTTCTTGCGACCGAAATATTTCGAAAGTATGATCTCAATGAGTATAGCATCGAGTATCAACCGGTTCTCATTTCTACACTGAGGCTGGCTATCTCGCTACTTTCTAATGGCCAAGTTGTTCAACTAAGGTTCTAAGGTTCGTTAGTGCTTCACGACACCACGCAGTGGCCCCGTATTCTCCTCGTTTCACCAAAAGGGATACTGGTACCAACCAAAGTGCCACACCAATGTAGCTACTACTTCAACTGTATCGGTCTATGCCGTACAGTTCACTCACAGTCTATTGCTACTTACCTAATGAGTGCCCCCAGATCCGGGTATAGGATCTATAGTAACCCCAAACAAAACCCTAAAAAATAAAGCAAACAAAGCAATCAAGAGAAGCAATTTTAATGACCTAGATCCTAAGGTATACCCCACTTATAATTCCCCAGCAGAGTCGCCAGTTCTGTGATACGGTGGAAGAACCGACTATTTTTACTGGTTTGCGTTTTGTGTTTTTTTATTCACAAAATGTCGCGGTAAGCAAGAGTCGCCACTGACTTTTATTTCATCCAACTGGAAAGGAAAAAAGTACAAAAAAAAACCTTTTTCGAGATTTTGAGTACGGGGGGTAGATTATAGATAGGGAAGATGTTAGCACCCTTTCTATCCATGGTTTTCCATGGGCTCTTAGGTACTTGCTCATTTTTAAATTGCTTGTGTTTATGTGCTTGTTTTTGAAAAATGTTTTTCTTCGTGATAACCCTTGTATCAGTCCTCAAGGGTGTGATGAAGTTGTTTTGAACATTCGTTTGAAAAGTGTAAGTGTGAAAAGTTTTGATTTGAGCAAGTACCTACTAGCATCTACCCACTCGAATATTCTTGTTTCCTTTAGACATCACTATCCTACTATTGAGAAATAAGTAGCACCTTCGTTGGAGTTGTAAGGGGCGTTCGAAAGGGACAAATACAATCACTAAAGCAATAGTTAGAAAACTTTAGTAATAACCCTAGAGTCTTAAGATCTTTTCGAGGCAACATTTTCGAGGCAACATTTCCGAGGCAAAAATTGAATGGGACATTTGATCTTTTAGACAGGAGGGCCACCACTAAAATCTCCTATGCTTAATGATTGTGTACCGAAGGCAACCAAAGTGAGAGTATACCCTAAGAGTGAATATGTGCGAGTGATTTATTTTCAGTTTATTATCTTTGCACATTAGGGTTTTCTAACCATTTTAATTTTGTCATGCATTCTTGCCATACAATCCTAAACATACATCTAACATTTAAGAGTTTTGCGAAAAGTAAAAGCGGAAAAAATAACCTACGCTTATTACATGGCTTTGACAGTTACATAATTGTCGTTGACAGTAAATAAAGTTGCGGAAATTTTAAAAAAACTAATTAAAACTATTACATCCTCAAAATAGTTACAAAAATAATAAAAGAATTAAATGCGCGTGGTAAGTTAAATGCGAGGCGATTAGGGTTTTGACCCTTTGACTAATCCTACTTGCGATTGATTAAAGAATTTTTTTTTGTCATGTTTTGTTATTTGAGAAAATAAGGGAGAATTAAATTTAAAAAAAATCCCCAGTCCTAATTTATATTAATTTTTGAAAATAAATAAATTAATCCTAAACAACCTATTTTTTGTATTTTTGTTTTATTCGAGAAAAAAGAGAAAAATTAAATCAAGAGTTAACCTAATTTTCTAATTTAATTTTAATTGTAAAAAAAAGACAAATTAAAGTTACCCTAATTTAAATATTAATCTAATTAATTAACAAAATTAAATTTAATAAGAAAACAACTAAATCTATTTTTTTGACTTTTATTTTATTTTTATGATTTAATTAAAACTGATTAAAAATATTAAATAAAATAAAAGATAACATAAAAAATAAAAAGAAATTTAGAATTGGGCTTGTGTTGAATAGCAATGCTGGGGGTGTCAATCTGAATATCTTTGGCCCATTAAGCTCCCAAGCCCAGTCAGCGTTGGATCCGGTGTAGTGTTGACTTTGTGGTGCATCCTACTCCTTCCTTGCAGGCGTTGGATCTTGGCTGGAGATGGATCTAATGGTTAGATCTTGAGTTGTATGGTGGATGGTTGGGAATGTAGTGCACCTGATCATATGATAAAAAATAATAGAAAGCAAATGTTAGGACCTGGGATCGAGCCCAGGTCCTTATGCTCGCCTCCAGTGATGCTTTTCCAGCTGCGCTACCATATTCTTTTGTTCATATAATAGAAACAAAACAATATATGCAAAATAAACAATGGATTCAGAAAATGCGCGCAAAATTTAAACCATCCATTCATGGGCTGCCACGCATCACCTTCTTCGCTGCAACCGTCGTTTTAGCAAAAAGGACTTTTACCTACAGACATTCACTATAGGTATA
This sequence comes from Vicia faba, assembly GCA_948472305.1. NCBI lineage: Eukaryota > Viridiplantae > Streptophyta > Magnoliopsida > Fabales > Fabaceae > Vicia > Vicia faba. Next base: position 1,001,651,841 of record OX451739.1, read on the forward strand.
ACCCTGCATATTTCAAAAATATTGTACACGCAAGATAAATGAAAGGTAATGGTACCAATCAACTCGTATCATCCTCACGAGCATTATGGTACCTGATTCAAGGCCCAATTGTTCCTGTACAAAAAGACCCTAAAAATAACACAAAAACCCTAACAATGGCAACATCGTGTACAACCATAAAAAACGCAATTAAATGACATGGTTAGCTTGCAAAAATGATGACAAACACGAATATAACAATCAAAAGTGCTAATGATGCAAGAATTATGATAATCGAATTGGAAAATTATGTCAAATCATATGAGGTGTAGCGTGCGTTTCTGGGCGTTTCAGGCCTTGCAAACGATTGAGACAGCTTCCTGGGACGTCCATCAATAGATGGGGATAGCTAGAATGGCTTGAGATGGCCTGTGGAGTGAAAACCAATTCACAATTTTCTTTGAATTTTGTGACTTTGCTCTTCCTTTTTTCATGACTCTAACCCCTATATTTTGATCTGGAATTGTTCACTATATAACCTAGAGTGAATTAGGTTAACAAACTTGGACTAAATCTTTGCATTTATCCAAGATTTGATTTGATTTGCAAGCTATATGATATGTTGCTATTTTGAGCCAAATCATGCCTTTCTTGTACCAATTGCCCTTAATTCGTTTTGATCCTGTTAACTCAGCATATCTTGATTGCCAATCTGTCAAAAAACAAATCAAATCATATCTTTGTTAATTTTCATCATTTATTTGATTTAATTCACTTTTTAATTAATGAAAAATCAAAATAAATTGAAAACTGAAGCACATAATGGGTGAGTGAACATTTGAGTCGTGGACCACATCATAATTAAGGTGCAAGCATAAAAATTGGGACCATTTAGCAAAAAATGCAAATTTGAGCACATTTGACTTTTGGCAATTTTGCAAAAATGGCCAGCTTGGCCAATGCATAACTCTCTCAGTTTTGACCCTAGAGAGGTGTTCTTGGACTTTTTATAAAGCTTAGGATGTCCTCTATACAACCATTTTGGTCTCATCTCAATTGATTCTTCCATGTTCATGTATGAAGCTTTGACCCAAAAGGTGTTTTTGTTGACTTTTGAAATGGACTTATAATGTCAAAATTCATATCTTTTTGTGAGTACATATTCTGTACTTGGGAGATGAAGATGAATTTTAGGGAATTACATACTATACAAAATGAGCTTTGGATGGGTCATTTCTGATAAAGTATGAGAAAGTTATGCTTAGTCAAAGTTGAGTTGACTTTTCTTGTAAAACCCTAATTTAGCAACTTTTGGGTTTTGATGAATTGTGAGAAATCCTTGAGGAATAATGATTAACCCTTGATAAAATGATGGATAACACTTCAAAATGATGATGTTGACCAAAAATATTGAAGTTTGACTCTATGTGGGCCACAGTTGACTTTTGACCTAGTATAGTTGATTTCTAGGTATTTGAGCAATTGACTAAGCAAACTTCTTCCGCAAGGCTTGAAACTTGACATGGACGATCTTGAGAACATATTAGGACAATGGTGAATGTTTGAGTCCTTTGTGGTTCACACATCTTGATGAAGATGGAAACTCTAATTTGAGGTATACCGCCTTAGGAGAGAGTTTGTCTGGTCAATTCTTGAACTTCCTTGAGCAATTTGGGGACCTCACTTTCCATGTGTTAAGAAATATGGGAGGGAAAATTTTGGGGTACAACACTTGTCTACACAACAAAAACTTTTGGACTTTAGCTTGCAAATGGCCTCTCTATTTATAGGGAAGGTTTGAGAGGATGAGAGAGTTTGTTTCACAAGCTATGAAATTCTGGTTTGGTTAAGATGAAACAACCAAGTTATGTGAAATTTGATGTCCCAATGCATGGTACAAAAGGGATCTGAAGTGGATAGGAGTTTTTAGGCATGTTTCTTCTTGCTTTGACATTGTGTGTGTAGAAAAAACAGTTGAGAGGCTCAAGGAGAGTTGACTTTGTATAAAGCGTGCTTTATGTTAATGACAATGGTGCCTTTATCCCATAAATGGAAAAATGGATTGGATAATGCCTTAAACCCTTTGATCATAGCTCAAAAGTTTGTGTAAATAATTAATTATGGTGAGATTTGCAAGTTATAAGTCTTGCAAATTAAGATTATGCAGCATAGCATGAGGATTGTATTATGTGTTCTTCATAAAAATGACTAGTAATTCAAGAATGGATATCCAACTTGATGCCTTTGAATCTCCTAGCTCAAGTATGATAAATTAATTCTCTTGGATGTTTTGGAAATCTTGAAACATTTTCTACAACTTTCATGTTGACCATTTTGGATAAATCAAATTGGAACTTGATGAAAATTGGCCAAGAAGTTGAGAGAAAAACTGACCAAAACCTGTTGAAAATTTCTCTAAGTGTTTTATGAAAAATGTCATGACTTTAGGAATTTATAACTCAAAATCCAAGCACTTATAGGACTTGACCAGCAAAGCAAAGTTGTAGATCTCATCAAGATCTACAACTTTCACGTTGAAAGTTTTCTTTGAATCATCGTGCATCTTGGTGAAAGATTAGTATGAAGTAATGAAATTATCATGTATAAAAACACTTAGAATTTTTTTTTCCAACTCTTTAAAAGTTTGACTTTTGACTTTCTTGATTTCCCGATGATCAAGCTTCATGTTTTTGAATGTCTTGATGAATTGTGATGTTTGAAATTGAATTTTGACCAAAAGTCATAGTTTGACTTTTTGGTGTACAATTGACTTTTTCATCAGTTGACCAAACTTCAAATATCAATAAATTGATCTTGAGAGATGAATTGAGTCATGAAATTAGGTCAAGTTGATGTATTTGAATCCTTGAGATCATGTTTCAAACTAAAAAGTCATTTATTAGGTCAAAATCAAAGATTGATCATTCTTAGTCAAAACCCTAATTTTGACCATTTTGCCTTTTTAAGGACTTGAACATTTTTATTGTGGAATTATGATCCAAACTTGATCAAATGATACATATGACTTAAAAATGGTGATATTGGTCAAAAATATTGAAGTCTGACTGTAAGTTTACCACATTTGACTTTTTTTACCCAATACAATTGATTTTGGGTCATCTGGCCAATTGACTGAGCAATTTTGAGCTGCAAGACTTGAAACTTAACATGAGCATTATTAAAGGTCTATAATGATCCATGAAGGTCAATTGAGGCATTTAAAAGTTCAACTGTACTTGTGCAAATCCAAACCCTAATTTGAGGCATCAGTGTTGAGGAGATGGCTTGATCTAGTCAACACTTGTGCAAGCTTGAGCTTTTGAAGATCTTGTGAGAAATATATTGAGAAAAGAGAGGGAAAATTTTGGGGTACAACAGCTGCCCCTGTTCAATCTTCTTAAACCTGAAGAGTGAGATTGGCATGTCTCCGTTCATAGCTTCAAGGTGGAAGATGATTGAACACTAGAGTGCCCGGAAATTTGCACTCGCTGATACACGAAGTAATATGTTAGTTGATTGTATCGGAAATGGGATTAAAGATGCCATTCAGAGAGATGATGAAGAGTTTTTAGAGATGGGCTTATAGATGCCATCCAATGTGATTATTGATAGAGATAAGAAGAAGTATCAGAATAAATCTTCGGTCGATTTATACTAAATCAAGCAGAAGTCTTGAATAATCTTTAACTGGATAACGAATCAGTATAAATCTTTAGAGAAATTTAACTAAACCAGAGAAAGTGTCTACAGGAACAGAATCAGGATCAATCATTGATCGATTTAAACTGAACCAACAGAGGTCTTGAATAATCTTTAACTGGAGAACGAATCAGTATAAATCTTCGGAACAATTTAATTGAACCATAGAAAGCGTCTACCGGAACGGAATCAGGATAAATCATTGATTGATTTAAACTGAACCAACAGAGGTCTTGAATAATCTTTAACTGGAGAATGAATCAGTATAAATCTTCAGAGTGATTTAACTGAACTAGAGAAAGTGTCTACCGAAACGAAATTAGGATAAACTATTGATCAGTTTAAACTGAACCAACAAAGGTCTTGAATAATATTTAACTGGAGAATAAATCAGTATAAATATTCGGAGCAATTTAATTGAACCAGAGAAAGTGTCTACCGGAACGGAATCAGGATAAATAATTGATCGATTTAAACTGAACCAATAGAGGTCTGTTTGTCGCTGATGATATTTATCTGATGATTGATCTTTCCTGAAAAGGTAAAGAATTAGTTGTGATGCAATGTCATGATGCATGCATTGCGTAATGATGTTCTCAAAATAAATGAGGTTATGCTATATGTATTTGTATGCATATGTCATGATGCATGAATGTGAAATGTTATTGAAGTAAATCTTTATCTGGAAAATAAATCCTTGACAACTGCTGGGGAGATTTGGGTAGCTAAATCCCGAACTACTGCTAGAGATGAAGAGCATGTGTATCTTCAACCTTGTTTAGAATGCTTCCGCTGGGAACTCTGCGGGGAATGTTGATTTCTGCTCGAGGGATAGAGCTCAGAAATATTGGTTGTCCATTACTCTACTGGGGGATTTAATTCTTATTTATCCTGAATGGGGATAAAAGAGATGGTTAAACTATTTTCTTGGAGAGGATAGTTGACTGGTATCTGGTCGAAATCTAGGATTTGCAGCAACTTTCTAGGGGAAGATGAAGTTAATTATTATCTGGTCAGATTCCAGGCTTCGCAGTAACTTACTGGGGATAGTAACGACTCCGCCAGGGACAAGGGGTTTTGTCTGTTAATTTATAATGGTCTGAGAAAAGAACTCAAGCTAGGGAATTTGTAGTCTATTAGGGAAATAAACCCTGTTGAGGAAAGAATTTTGAAGACCTTATTGGGGAGATGAATTCTTTTTTGGAGATGAAACTCCGCAAGGTTTCTCTCGTAGTTTAGGACCAACTCAACTGGGGAAATGATTGTCAGGAGATTGGAACTTCAGATGGAGACTGTATGAATTCAACTCTGTGGGGATAATATTTGTTGAAGTAACTCTTGCGGGGATACCCCAAATCCCTAAGAAAATGTTTATTACTATTTTTAAACATGCATTTGTTAACAGTTAATCATGTTCATATGCATATGTTCATTCAACTTTAGTCATTGGACGTTTTTGCACTCAAAACAGAAAAACAAAAAGTTTTCACTTCAAAGTATATTTGTATTGATGTTTTACCTATAAATAAGTGTTTTTGTACAAGGAGACAGAGATCCTAGTAAGAGGAAATCATCGAAAGAATACAAAGTGAAAACAAAAATAATAGCCATGTGGAAGTGATCTCATTGTGTTCCAACTCGCTATTGCCCTATGTCTTCGAACATAATCTCTTGCCATTGAAAGAAGTTGATTGAATTGATCTTACACCCAAGTACTTGGACCTTGGTAATAAAGCTGGTTGTAGTGATTTCACGGGACTAAGTCATACGCTTTAATCCTTTACTTTTGCCCAGACTGCCCTTTCGGGTTTTCAGCCCACCAGGATACCCTTTTTTTCCCAAGCCTCCCTTTCGGGTTTTTGACTTGCCGGGTGTACAATCTTTTGTATATAGCCCTAATTTTTGCCTGAGCCTCTTTGGTTCGTCGAGATGCCCTTGTTTTTTCCTAGATATATCAACCTAGCGGGTCATTTTTATGCGTATTATTTTATGACTATGTCCGCGTTCATATGATGCGGGAAATCTTCGCCGTCCATAGTAGTTATCATCATGGTGCCGCCAGAGAATACTTTCTTAACAACAAACGACCCTTCGTAAGTGGGAGTCCATTTGCCCTGGGATCACCTTGAGGAAGAATGATGCGCTTTATTACCAAGTTGCCAGTCTGATACACTCGAGGTTTGATCTTTTTGTTGAAAGCCTTGATCATACGCTTTTGATACATTTGGCCATGACAAACTGCAGCCAATCTCTTCTCATCAATCAAGTTCACATGATCCAACCTAGTATGAATCTATTCATCTTCACCTAAATCTGCTTCTTTCATAATCCTTAAGGAAGGAATTTGAACTTCCACAGGCAGGATAACTTCCATGCCATAGACTAAAGAGAAAGGGGTTGCCCCAACTGAAGTTTGAGCCAAAGTATGGTAGCCATGAAGAGAAAACGGTAGCATCTCGTGCCAATCTTTGTAGGTCACCACCATCTTTTGCACAATCTTTTTTATGTTTTGGTTGGCGGCTTCTACTGTGTCATTCATCTTAGGTATGTATGGAGAAGAGTTGTGATGTATGATTTTGAAATGCATAGAAAGCTCAGTGATTCTTAGGTCAATGGCAGCCTTAAGACCTAAGATACACGCTTCATAATCGGCCATGTTGTTTGTACAGTCGAAGTAAAGTCTGGCGGTGAAAGGTGTATGGAAACCTTCGGGGGAAATGATCACATCACCAATTCCATTACCTAAGGCATTGGAAGCTCCATCAAAAACCATAGTCCATTGGGATCCTTGTTCAGGTCCTTCATGTTGTACCCCAAATTTTGCCCCTAAGTTTCCTTCATCATATCATATCAATTCAATCACAACAAAGTCACACACTAGGGTTTGTTTCCTCTCCATATCTATGGTCTTTCTCTATGGGGAATCACTAAGCACCTTGAATTGTATTTTGTGATCATCTATTTTTGATTACTCTTTAACTAACAAATACAATGTATGTGTATCCTAATTGTTGATGATGTAGGTGAAAGCACAATGCATTCCATCAAAGTCAGCTTTTGGATTCATGAGTTCCTTCTTTGTACCTTCCTCAATAAAGCTTCATTAGGATTCAAGCCTCTATGAAAGATACTTTTGATTAACATCATGAAAAATTCTTTCATGATTCATTATGCCTTAAGTTGTCAAATTTAGCTCAAAAGTACAAGGGTTGGCTAAAGAAGTTTGACTCAATTGGACAAATCTTTGATTTTAATGATCACAAGTGCATATCTCCTTCAATTCTCAATATTTGGAAATGGTTTTGGTTGCAATGGTTTCGCCTTAATATCCTTAACAACTTATAATCACATGAAAAAAGTATTTGTGCAAGAAGGTTGATCAAAATTGCAAAGATTTCTCAAGGAATTTTGTTACTCTAGGAGCTAGGGTTTTGAACTTCAAAGGGATATATCTTGCTCATCTTTTGATATTTTTGATTGATTCCAAAGACATCCTTCTCTTTAAATGGTTATTAACAAATCACTTCAAAAGTCTTAAGGAAATTTTGTGTGTAAGGAACTTGATGATGAAGAAAGATTACAAGTCCTCCAGATGAACCTCCAAATCCCTTTATGTGACTTCAAATGATCATAACTTTATCAATTTTCATCACATTGAACCCATTAATTTTCCATAATGATCTTGAATGTGTGAACTTCAACCCATCTTAAAAGTGCAAAGTGTGAAAATGAATGGAAGATGCCCTACAGATGCAAAAGATTATAGGTCATTTCATGAATTTTTGCCAACTTCAACAAGTCATAACTCTCTCAAGTTTTGGATATTTTGAATGTTTCAAGTCTCAAAATGTCATTCAAGATATTTACTTCATGCCATTTTTTTGGGTCAAGAGCAAATTTCAAGTGGAAGGCCATGTTTGGATACAAAACATTATAAGTCATTATAAGTATGAAAAGTCAACTTCTTTTTCCCAACTTTGACTCATTGCAATTTTCACCTCAACAACCATTTTGTCCCATTATTTTTCCATTACAAAGCTTGTTACCTCATCTTTCTAAAGCTTCAAGAATCAGGCCCTAAGACCCCTTGAGTTGAGAATGCCATTGATTTGAATTTGGTAACTTGAAACTGAAGTTTCATCACAAGTCAAATTTTGAAATCCTTGTTTTGGCCTCTAATCACAAATTTTCCACGCGTTTTTGTTTCTAATCATGTTTAGCAACTTCCCAAAGGTGTTTAGCATCATGAAACACACGATTTAGCCGAGTTTTGATGCTAAATAAGTCACACTTTGTTCATACTGCAGACCCACACGATTTCCCTCCAAATTGCATCATTTCACACGCTTAAGGATCCCATTCATTCTCCTATAAATAGAAGATCATCCCTCATTCATTTCTTCAAGCTTAGACAACCAAGATCACCCTGCCAAACTCTCTCTTTAATCCAATTTTCAGCTACTTCGAATTTGCTTTTGCAACATCCTTCAATCATTTTTCTTTGTCAATTCACCTTCATTGAACATCCCTGAAGTTTACCATACAATTACCTTCAAGAGTCGTGACCTATATTGATCCACAAAAGCCCAACTTCAGAGCTCTGCAACTTAACTTCAATATGTAGATTCCTTCACTAATTCTCTCAAACTTTGATACTATTATGAAGCTCTCATCACCCTGGTTCTAGTCGCAACATTTGTTTTTAACTGGAAGCATGTTTTGACCATGAAATTTCAAATCCCTTTTCAAAACTTCTCTTCTAAATTGCTTGAGCTACATTTTATATAAATTTTTTGCGAAGGTGTGGTTGTCTTCATCTTTATAAGACAAAGCGAATGGTACCGGTCTCGTGCTCTAATTTTACAGTTTGAGCGACCTGGTTTTGAGACTGGCTAGAGGTTGAAGATGACCAATGTGTCATCCTTCAACCAATGAAACAACGCCATTTGGAATTTTTGAATTTCTGATTTTATATTGAATCCTGTGCTTTATTCAGTAATGACCATGATATGGATAGCACGCCAGATCCCTTGGATTTGATTACTAACGCGTTTTGACTCTCATCCAATGGTCCACATATTTTTGGCTTTATTTTTTATTTCTGATTTTTATATTTAATTGTTTTAAATTTCAAAAATTCATAGAAAATTCATTTTAACTCCAAAAAATCTGAAAAAATTATGGAAAATACTTTTGATTTTTCTCTTTTTGATATTTATTTTTTCACATTTTTATTTTGTGTTTTGATATTTTTTATAATTTTCCACTTTATTTGAATTGTTTTAAATGTTTAAAAATACTTTTATGCATTTTTAATTTCTGAAAAAAACAGGGAAGGATCCAATGAAATTTTGAGAAATATTGGTGACCTCATTTATTTTTTATTTCTGACTTTGTTATTTTTCATCATTTTTTGATTATTTTACCTATTTCTTTTAATTTTAAAAATAGTTTCTGACTTTAGAAAATTACCAAATATTTTATAAAAATATTTGAGTCCATTTCTGATTTTTCTATGGTCTTACTTATTTTTTCTTGATTAATTTGAACATAGTTTCCTTTTTTCTCTATTTTTTTCATTTTTAATTATTTTTTAAACCCTTGTTCTTTTATTTTAAATACAATTTTATTTTTGTATATTTTCTGGCTGATCTTGGATTGAAATTTTGATCATGAACTTTATTAACATTATTGGATCCATGGTGTTGAGTCTAACTCCATAAAAATGGATGAATGATTTTAATAATAGTTTAATTAAAATTATGGTTCAAATGTGGTTTATTCATTCTTTTTCATCCCTCTCCATCTTCCCCCCTTATTATTGTATTACATGTTATAGGATGATGATCTCTATATCATTTATCCAAACATGAAGTACATAGATTGCTATTGACCAACCTCAAAATAGGTGCGACTTCTATATAAGTCCACTTACGATTGCTTAACATATCACTAAGTTTTGTCCTGATTTGAGAAAATGATTATTCGTGGCCCAAACCTATGTTTGCAAGCCAAAGTATGTTAATTTAAACCCTATGATCCAATAACCTTGAGATCCATTGTTAGGAGGTTTTGGTTCTATCAATCCTCTAATGGAACTTCATCAATTTTGGTCAAAGTGGATCACTTAGACATCATTGATCATTACGTTACTTTGAGATTCTTAAAATGGATGATATAGTTGACAAAAAGCAAATGCAACTTATTGCTGAGAGGCTTTGGTTCTACCAATCCTATAATGAGTTCCAAATGCAAGTTTCAAGATGGTCATCCAACTAACCACTAATTCCTAACAATTGACTTTATTTTATGCTTTTATTTTGTATACTTTTACTTTATGTACCATTTACATCGTTGCTCACTTGAGCATTTACTTTTATATCATTTTTATTTTTACTCACTTGAGCTTTTCTTTTCTTTTTGAAGATACTTAATAATCAACATAAACCATAAAAGACATTAATGATACTTGGACTATTTGGTTACTATCCTTGGCATTATAGAGTATGTGACATCTTGGACTTAGTATTAGAGACCTTAATCTCATGTTGGATACCTTGTAACCTTAATTGATATTTTGTCTGAGGTTCTTGAGGTTTACCTCAAGATATTGGGTTGTTTGTTTGTTTTGTGTGCAGGTTGTTATGATTTCATACTTTGTTTGTAATATGGAATTCATCTGTATACAACCGTTACTCTGCCCAATTTTTGTGAAGACTTAATGTACTTGAAGTTTAGTTCTCTCAAGAGGTCTAGTATCCTTACTTGGTTTCAATCCAAAGAATGGGAATTATATCTTGACTCATAATGTCAAGTGTTGGCTTCTTGTTGGTTAGATGGTTCTTTCCCTTAGCTTTTACCTTATGCTTTAGGATAGCCTCTTTATCTCCTCGCATCTTCTTTAATTTCAAAAATCTCCTCACTCCTTTTCAAAACTCTTCTTGTTTTAAACTTGAACCATTTTCATAATAAACTTGGACTTAGGTCCATGCATTATCAAAAATCATTTTCTTAATCAAACTTTAATCAATTTAATAGTACCTTGACATTTTTGTGAGAAGACTAAAAGTCAATCAATCTCATTCAAACCACTTTGCCATCTTAGCTTCCATCTTTAAAACTTTTCTCAAAAGATTGGACTCTTGTCAATTATTGTAATGATGCAAACAACTATACTTCTACAATATGTAGTGAAGTGAGATATTTTCCACTTGGATGTTGAGTGAGGTATTTTTGATTTTAAAATCCAAGCCATATCCTCCATTTTGAGATGACGCAAATTCTCCTTTCTCATAATTGTGGGTAGTAAGTATGTTTTCCACATGGACAATGACAATGATGTCTTATCTTATAAAATCAACCAACACACTTGTTTTTGTTTCAATTTTTGAAGAGGAATTACGTCTACCCTGATCCCCTATTGCACGGAAGATGGTACATAGGAACTAAAGATTCGCAACCACAGAGGGTGCAAAAATAATAAATATACTTCTTTACTCACCTCCACCATCTATTTTATACAACATTTGGTAGCCAAAATATACAAATTTTTCAAAGGGGTTCCTGTGGAGTACCGTAGATGTTTAGGGTGCTAATACCTTCTCTTTGTATAACCAACCCCTTACCTAGAATCTTTCCCCCTCTTTTTGGGTTATTCTCTCTTTTCCCATTCCTTTGGAAACAATAAAGCGCGGTGGCGATATTTATTTTGATTTATACAAGTCAAGTCAATCCAATGGCTGAGTCTTAATATTTCTACCGCTACAAAAAATGGAGACTTCACTGGGGAAATATTGACCTCTTGTTGGTCCATCCCTGAGTGGGTTAAACCTATCTTTGTTTATATCTGTATATGTGTTATTGTTGTTTATGTGTTATATGTTGTGTATATGTTTATTTGGATTTTCCTGGTTTTCAGGGTGCTTGGTGATTACTCATGAGTCCTATACCCGGACTTGGGCAAACTTTAAGATAGGACGAGCGGTATAGTCATGTTAACTTTGAGGGAGTAATCCCAAAAAAGGAGGCATGAGATCCCCCAATCAGTGGAGGCCTCTTTGACTGTAGTGTCATTTACCGAGTAATAGGGAAGACGTACTGCTTTCGACCTGGGAGCCTGTTGAAGCTGAGGACCGTAGAATACCTAACCCATCTTGGCCTTTATGGTGTAGTGTGGAAGCTATGATGGAGTAATATGGAAATAGTTGTCACGCGTTACTATGCTCGGACGAGTCTTTCTTGAGAAAATTACTAATTACTAAGTTAATCGGGAAGTTGGTAATATCCGAAGGAAGGATGTAGACTCTGGGAACCTCTAGAACCTTATTTGGAAGGTGATAACTCTTGGACCATACCTTATGGGTAGTACCTTCGACCTCATGCTTGTGACGTTGAACCTATGAACCATATGTTTATGATCTTGTGTGTGATTGTTGCATCATGCATCCATGCACTCATAAGCATCTTTTGAAGAAGTTTTATTCCAAGGGACTTAAAAGTTGACCATTTGTGAACATTTCAGGTACATTTTGACTATGGATTCTGGAAAAAGAAAGATCGGAAAATACAATTTCAAAGATCCTAAGATAGATGAATTGATGAGTCTGATTCCTGAGATCGAGTGTTCTGTAGATTTTCGAAGGAAGTATGGGTCCATCATTTCTCTTATAAAGCTTAGGATGAAGGAGGGTATTCTCTCTACCTTGGTCCAGTTCTATGATCCGATGTATCGATGCTTTACTTTCCCTGACTATCAGTTGATGCCTACACTAGAGGAGTAATCTTATCTGTTGGGTTTACCTATTACCGATCGTGTACCTTTTACTGGTTTGGAGAGTGAGCCAAAACCACATGAGGTTGCTGCTTTGATCCATCTGGGGAAGTCTGAGGTTGAAGCTCACATGACTACTAAAGGAGGGATTAGAGGATTACCAACTCAGTTCTTATTGGAGAAAGCTCGTTACTTTGCCAGGATGAAGAGTACAGTCTCTTTTGAGGCCATATTCGCTCTACTTGCTTACAGGTTGTTCTTATTTCCTAATGTATACAAGTTTGTTGACGTCAATTCTATTAAGATCTTTATGATTGGAAACCAAGTTCCTACATTGTTGGGTGATGCTTATTACTCTAATCATCTTCGGGATTCACATCAACATTTTAGACTCATATGTGCCATTTGATCAAGTTTGGATCACAACTCCTCAAGAAATTTGATCAAATTATCAAAAGGGCAAAATGGTCAAAATTAGGGTTTTGACTGAGAAAGGGTAATTTCTGATTTTTAACCTAGCCAATGACCAATTGAGTTCAAGCATGATTTCAAGGGTTCAATGGCATCATCTTGACCTAATTACATGGTTCAAAAGATCTCAAGTTCATTGGATTGACAGATGAATTTTGCAATCAACTGATCAAAAGTCAACTTTACACTGAAAAGTCAAACTTTGACTTTTTGGTAAAAATCAAATGCCAAGGGTCATAATTCATCAAGATATGTCAAAATATGAAACTTGTTCACCAAGAAAACCAATTTTGAAAATAAGGGTTTTGAATTTGAAAATTTTCATAACTTAGAATTTTTCTAAGTATGAAAATTTTCTTATTTTTCCCCAACTTTCCACCACTTTTTCACCATGATGCAATTTGGTTCAAAGAAAACTTCCAACATGAAAGTTGTAGTCCTCCATGAAATCTACAACTTTGCATCACAAAATTTTCCCAAAATATGCTTGGATCTCAAATTATGAATTTGTGAACATAGGTCCATGAACTAAATAACTTAGTGAAATTTTGCCTTAATTTAGGCAGGTTTTGGACCCAACTTCATGGACATTTTTCACCCAGTTCCAAGAGGTATCTCAAAATGAATTTCAAATATGGATTATAGAGAACATTGCAAGATTTCCAAAATGTCCAAGAACTCTCGAAGATCATTTTTGGTTAGGGAGAATCGAAGAAGGGAAGTTGGCATTTTATCACTTTTGATCAAGCCATTTTTACAAAGCATCAAGTTGCAAATCAGATCTTTGATGTTTGAATCTTGCTTTACAGGTCCTAAAATCATTCTACACTCCATAGTTAAATGCAAGCTCAGAAGATAAAGGCTTTAACTTGGCTTTTGGAACATAGTACAAGAGATAATTCCATTTTAGGCATAAAGGTTACAATGCCATTTTCATAAAGGTGAGCTTTTGAAATTTTGTCCATCTTGAGCCTTGGACCTATCCCTTTGGTACAAGCATTTTCTACAGGTCTCAAGCAATGCATACCAACTCCTATCAGCTCACAAGCCAGCCAGTACAAGCATGTAGCAATAGTCACTTCACTTTTCTTCAAATACAAGAAAAAGTTGCCAAAAGGTCAGAACTGGTACAACTAGTGAGGAGTGGACTTTGTATCCATTCTATACATATTTACAAACTTGTTACAAACTAGAACACGCTTGCTTGACATCTAAAACTGACTCAAACTCAAAAAACACAAAATTCTGCCAAAACACACAGTTGTTGCAAAACCATAGCCAATTCATTTTTTACTCGTGCGTTTTGTGGCTTGACACTTGAAACAACTCATACACAACATACCAAAGCTATCCAAGCCCTTACCCTGCATCTGTAAGCCCTGTTTCAGCCATTTCCATTTTCAAACTTGGAGCTTGCATCTTGACTCGTGCAGAGAGTTCTGGTCATCCAGAAAGCAAGCTAGGCATTGGAATAGCTTGAAGGAAGTTCAAGGAAGCTCACACAATCCTCATGCCTCCATTAAAGTCCCTACATTGCTCTATCCAAATCCAACTGAAGGAGGTATTTTTCAAAACTCTATCTCTTTGAATAGGCATCCTCAAGCCACGATTTGTGAAGAAAAATGTAGCCCTTATCATGGTGAAGCTGTACATATGCATACTTGTCATTTATATTAACTATGCTGTGAGAATTTGAAGCTTGAAGTTGCTGAAATTTTTAGGTCATGAATTAGGGGCTCCAAAATTCTCTCTGATCTTTGAGAGTTAGGTTACAAATTTTATATGGTTAGAATCGCGAGATTAAATGCCACAAGTTTCATGTTATAAGTTTTTGTTTTTGTGCAAGCATTAGCAAGTTACAGTTTGAACCATGAAGCGCGCATAGAAGAGAAGAAACCAAGGACAGGGACGAAGTTGTTGTTTTGGGCTTTTTATTGCATTGGGCCTTTTGTTTTTGCTTTTTGCACCTCCTGAAACATCCAAGAAGGAGATGGAAGAAATCCCGAGGATTATTAAGAAGAGTGATTATGATGTGGTTGAACAATTGGGGAAGAACCCTTCCAAGATCTCTATGCTAGCCCTGCTGCTGTGCTCTGAAGCACATGCCAAAGCTTTGGTAAAATTTCTAAAGACAGCTCATGTGCCGCAAGAGACGTCTGCTGACCAGTTCAAGGACTGTGTGGCCAGTTTGACAGCTGATAATGGCATGGGCTTCTCTGATGCTGACTTGACACCCCGAGGGAGAAAACATAACGATGCATTACATGTCTCAGTGGAGTGCAGAGGAACAACCCTAGCTCATGTCTTGGTTGATACTGGGTCATCTCTGAACGTCTTGCCAAAGAAAGCCCTTGATAGGTTGGATTGTGAGGGGCTGACTCTAAAACCCAGAATCATAGTGGTGCGAGCTTTTGATGGTTCGAAGAGGATGGTCCACGGGGAGGTGGACATCCCGATAATGGTGGGAACTCAGGTCTTCAACTCCACTTTCTACGTGATTGACATCCGTACTTCTTATTCCTGTCTGTTGGGACGCCCCTGGATCCACAACGCCGGTGCTGTCACCTCCACCTTGCATCAGATGCTAAAGTACCCCGTCCAAGGGAAGATCATAACTGTCCACGGGGAGGAGGAGTATATGATTAGTCATTTGAATTCCTTCCATTATGTGGAGTTAGATTGCGAGTTCATAGAGACTCCCTTCCAACATTTTGAAGAAGTCTCTCCAGAAGTAGCGGCGACCAAGGCGGTATCTTCGATTCCTAAGATCACAAGACCTCCACCTCGGATGTCATCTCTCAAGGATGCAAGGGCAGTAGTGGAAGAAGGCGGATGCACCATCTGGGGTCAGCTTCCAGACATTCCTTACAAATCAGACAAGTTTGGCTTGGGGTTTACTTCGACTGGTCATAAGGCCGTGGGCCGTGCCCGTGCTAGGGGGGCACCTGTAAAGATTAGCAATCAAAGCGTCAATGCAGTAGAAGACAATGAAGAGGATGGCAGCTTGGAAGATTGGATATTTCCTACTGTCAGCGGAGGACTGCGCAACTGGGAAGCCAGAGACTTCGTTCCGATAACTTTCATATCTCAGTAATTTATCTTTTACATTTCTGTCGGACTGTAATAATTCACAAACAATTCGTACTTTAAAAACCTTGTGTCTTACCCGAGACACAATGGTCCATTTGTAAGGGTTTTTATTTTATCTAAATATGTCATTCAATGAATCATGGACGCTTTTTCACATATAAACCTTTTATGCTCATTGTCTTTCTTTTACATTTTATTGTTTTAAGATGGCTATACCCTTACACACACCCACACTCATAAATGCAGGTACCCTTCCATTCCGGATCCCATGGGTAACGATACTGCTATAGCCTTCAGTGACTCTGAAGATCTGATCTACCAAGCCGAATACGAAGGTGAGGAAGATTGTGAGGTGCCAGGGGAATTTGCCAGACTACTACAACAAGAGGAAAGAGCAATTCAGCCTCACGAGGAGCTATTGGATACAATCAACTTGGGTTCCGAGGAGGATAAAAAGGAAATCAAAGTGGGTGCCAATCTAGAGCCGAGTGTCAAAGAGCGCCTAATTCAGCTATTGCATGATTATGTTGAGATCTTTTCCTGGTCATACGAAGACATGCCGGGACTCGATACAGACATCGTGGTACATCGTCTACCCACAAGAGAAAACTGTCCACCAGTGAAACAAAAGGTCCGCCGCATGAGACCTAACATTTCAGAGAATATCAAAGCGGAGGTTATGAAACAGTTCAATGCTGGATTTCTGGCTGTTACTTCCTATCCTCAATGGGTGGCCAACATTGTGCCCGTGCCTAAAAAGGACGGCAAAGTGAGAATGTGTGTGGATTATAGAGATTTAAACAGGGCCAGCCCTAAAGATGATTTTCCACTTCCACACATCGACATCCTGGTTGACAATACAACCCAGCACAAAGTATTTTCTTTCATGGACGGATTCTCAGGCTATAACCAGATCAAAATGGCACCTGAAGACATGGAGAAAACTACATTTGTCACACAGTGGGGTACGTTCTGCTACAAAGTGATGCCATTCGGACTGAAGAATGCCGGGGCAACCTATCAGCGCACCATGGTAGCTTTGTTTCATGACATGATACATCATGAGATAGAGGTCTACGTAGATGACATGATAGCCCGATCACAAACTGAGGAAGAACACCTTGATCAATTGCAAAAGCTATTTGTCAGGTTAAAGGAGTACAAGCTAAGATTGAATCCAAACAAGTGTACATTCGGAGTCCGGTCCGGTAAACTCTTAGGTTTCATTGTCAGCAACAAAGGCATCGAGGTTGATTCTGCCAAAGTCAAAGCTATACAAGAAATGCCTGCTCCTCGCACTGAGAAGGAAGTCAGAGGTTTCTTGTGACGCCTAAACTACATTTCTAGGTTCATTTCTCACCTAACATCTACTTGTGAACCAATCTTCAAACTGCTGAAGAAAGATCAGGTAGTTAGATGGAATGATGACTGTCAGATCGCTTTGGATAAAATCAAGGAGTATTTACAAGAGCCTCCTGTCTTGATGCCGCCAATTGAAGGAAGATCGCTAATCATGTATCTGACCGTCTTAGAGAATTCAATGGGGTGCGTACTGGGGCAGCATGATGAGTCTGGCCGAAAAGAGAACGCCATTTATTACTTAAGCAAAAAGTTTACCGACTGTGAAACCAGATATTCACTGCTCGGGAAAACTTGCTGCGCTTTGGTATGGGCTGCTCGCCGGCTAAGGCAGTATATGTTGACTCATACCACTTTGCTGATATCTAAGATGGATCCGATAAAGTACATCTTTGAGAAGCCTGCTCTATCCGGGAGGATAGCTAGATGGCAGATGATCCTAACAGAATACGACATACAATACACGACCCAAAAAGCTATAAAGGGCAGTGTGCTAGCTGATCATCTGGCCCATCAAGCTGTAGAAGATTACCAGTCCATGAAGTTTGACTTCCCTGACGAAGACATCATGACAGTAGACAACTGCGAAGAGATCAGACCATATGATGGACCTGGACAAGGATCCCGATGGACCCTGTATTTTGATGGGGCATCCAATGCACTTGGTAACAGTATCGGCGCTGTGCATATATCTCCGGAAGGATGCCATACTCCTTTCACTGCCAGACTTTGCTTAAACTGTACGAACAACATGGCAGAATATGAAGCATGCATCTTTGGTCTCAAGTCTGCCATAGACTTGGGAATCAAATCCTTAGATGTGTTTGGGGACTCAACTTTGGTCATCAGTCAGATCAAAGGAGAGTGGGACACTAAGCATCCAAACCTCATCCCTTACAAAGAACATGTTTTGACATTGCTACCATATTTCGAGCAGATTACCTTCGAGCACTTCCCGTGAGAAGAAAATCAGCTAGCAGATGCTCTAGCTATAATGTCATCTATGTTTAAACTTAATTGGGATAACGAGGCTCCCCAAATCACCATTGAACGAATGGACGAACCAGCACATTGTCACGAGATTAATACCGAAGAAGTAGTGGACCAGCCGTGGTTTCATGAAGTCAAAAGGTATCTCGAGGCTCAAGAATATCCAGAAGGAGCTTCAGTCAACGACAAAAAGTTCTTAAGGAGATTCTCAGCTAAGTTCTTCCTAAGTAATGGCATCCTGTACAAACGCAATCATGATTCTATTTTGCTCCATTGTGTGGACAAGATTGAAGCTGAAAAGATCATGGCTAAATTGCATGAAGGTACCTTTGGCACTCACTCTAGTGGGCATACGATGGCAAATAATATCCTACGGGCAGGCTATTACTGGTCTACCATGGAAGCTGACTGCTATCAGCACTCCCAGACTTGTCATAAGTGTCAAATCTATGCAGACAAGGTGCACGTGCCTCCGGTTCCTCTAAATGTCTTAACAGCTCCTTGGCCCTTCGCTATGTGGGGAATCGACATGATTGGGGAGATCAAGCCTACAACCTCCAATGGACACCGCTTCATTCTGGTGGCCATTGACTACTTCACCAAGTGGGTCGAAGCAGCTTCCTTCGCATCCGTTACTAAGAATGTTGTTGCCCGCTTCATCAAGCAGAATCTCATTTGCCGGTACAGTATCCCCGAAAGGATCATCACTGATAACGATACAGACCTTAACAATACTATGATCACCGCCTTGTGCGAGCATTTCAAGATTCAACATCACAATTCATCTCCCTATCGGCCAAAGATGAATGGTGCAGTCGAAGCTGCTAACAAAAATATTAAAAAGATCATACAGAAGATGACAGTCACCTACAAGGACTGGAATGAAATGCTACCGTTTTCTCTTCACGGGTACCGTACCACGGCTCGCACGTCAACTAGGGAAACACCTTATTCTTTGGTTTATGGCATGGAGGTTGTTTTACCTATCGAGGTTCAGATTCCCTCCTTAAGAATCATGAAGGATGCAGGTTTGAGTGAAGACGATTGGATTCAGACTCGACTTGATCAGTTGAACCTAATTGACGAGAAGAGACTTACTACTGTTTTCCACGGTCAAACGTATCAAAAACGGATGATCAAGGCTTTCAATAAGAAAGTCAGACGCCAAGTGTATCAAGTTGGAGATCTAGTGATCAAGCGCATCATCTTTCCGCAAAGTGATCCCAGGGGAAAATGGACTCCTACCTATGAAGGACCATTTGTAATCAAGAACATATTTTCTGGTGGGGCAATGATCTTAACCACCATGGATGGTGACGACCTGCCGCACCCTGTGAATGCAAACATAGTCAAAAGATACTACGCATAAGAGACCCGCTAGGTTGACACACCTAGGCAAAACAAGGGCATCCCGACGAACCAAAAAGGTTCGGGCAAAAATTAGGGATAAAATAAAAATCTGTACACCCGGCAAGTTGAAAACCCGAAAGGGCGACTTGGGCAAAAAAGGGTTTCACGGTGGACTGAAAACCCAAAAGGGCGGTCCAGGAAAAAGTTAGGGAATTAAAGCGTATGACTATGTCTTGTCGGATCACTTTAAGGACAATCTCTTCACTGACAAACTCTAAGCTTCTGATCAATTCAATCATCTTCGGACGAAGCAACAAATGGACAAGATATTCGGAGACACGAAGGCTATAGCAGAATGGGAACCCCATGGGATTATTACACACATAGCCATCTTTCTTTGTATAAATTTTTCTTACTTTTATGACACCATCCTCTTACTAGGATGTTTGTCTCCTTTGTACAAAAAACTTATTCAAATTAAATACAAAGATATCTCTTGCAAAGTACAGAAAACTATTTGCCTTTTTCTTTACACTTGTGTTTTTATTTGCAAAAACGTCCAATGATTCATTGAGGAACATATGCATTTGAACATAATTACTGTTTACAAATAAACAAAATGAAAAAGAACAATTACTGACAAACTGAAAGGATAGGAAAACGTCTTTAGGCTATTCCACGAGAAATCCCTACAGTACATCATCTAGATCCCCAGCGGAGCTAAAACTTCAAACTCTCAATCCCCAGCGGAGCTAAAACTTCAAACTCTTAATCCCCAGCGGAGCCAAAACTTCAAATTCTCAATCCCCAGCGGAGCCAAAACTTCAAACTCTCAATCCCCAGCGGAAACCATTCAGTTGCTCCAAATTCCCCAGCAAGTTATCTTGAAGCCTGAAAAGCAACCGGATAACAGGTAACTTTTGTCTCTCCCCAACCTAGGATAATTCCCCAGTAGAGGGGCAGACGACCGAAACTCCTGAACTTTTTCCAAACAGGAATAAGTTTTCTTCCCCACAGAGTTTTCATTGCTCCCCAACAGAATAAAGATTCTCTTTATTAATTCCCCGCAGAAGTCATCAGAGTATTCTTTATTCCCCAACGGAACAAGGATTCCCATTGTGTAATCCCCAGTAGAAGTCATCAAAATTCTCTGGATCCCCCAAGCAGATTACTCAAGCAGTATACGACATTGCTCACAACAGAATTTTTGTCAAATACTCCAACTTCAAGACATGAAGAATCCCTATATCCCCAGTGAAGTCGCCAAGGATTTCTTATCCTCAGAAATCAAGGATTTATTGTCCCCGGCAGTAGTCAAGGATTTATTTTCCTCAGCAATACAACAAATCAACTTACATGCGCATACATTACATCCATATATCATAAACATTGACAAAACACATATATTGCATCATAAATTTCATGCAACATAACTTTGTGTTTCAGCTAACATTTTACCCTTTTCAGGATAAGATTAACAGCTACCGTTTAACAAAATGCAATCTTGATACAGTACAGATACACTCCAGACACGAAATTCATTCTGCTACTCATTCAGATTTCAAGTTCAGATACGCTCCAGACACGGATGCCATTCTGGCCCTTATTCAGATGTCAGTTCAGATACACTCCAGACACGGAAGTCATTCTGTTACTCATTCAGACCTCAACTTCAAGATACAGTTCAGATACGCTCCAGACACGGAAGCCATTCTATTACTTATTCAGATTTCAACTTCAAGATACAGTACGGATACGCTCCCGATACGGATGCCATTCTGATACTTATTCAAATTCAGATTTCACACTCTTGATATAGTACGGATACGCTCCAGACATGGATGCTATTCTGTTTATCATTCAGATTTCAAGTCTCCAGATACAACTCAGATACGTTCCAGACGCGAACACCATTCTGATACTTATTCTTCTGACTCACAACTTACAACTCAGCAAACATTCTTGGATGGCATCTACAAGCCCATCTCCAACAATACTCTATCATCTCTCTGAATGGCATATTTTATCCCATTCCCTCAAATACACCTCGACGAGTGCAAATTTATGGGCACTCTAGTGTCCAATCATCTTTTACCTTCGAGTCACGAACGACAAAACTCGCCAATCTAACTCTTCAGGAAGAAGATTAAACAGGGGCAGCTTTTGTACCCCAAAATTTTCCCTCTCATTTATTAAGATTTTTCTCACAAGACTTCTTGGACTCAAGACAAGATTAGGGTTTAATCAGCTCAAGACATCTCATCTTGCATTGATAACCCAAATTAGGGTTTGAGTTTGCACAAGGATTTTTGGACCACCAATGCTTCATGTGACTTTCATACATCATCTTGGACCCCTAAGATTGCTCATGTTAAGTTTCAAGCCTTGAACCACATTTTTGACCAGTCAATTGGACAGTTGACCTAAAAATCAGTTGTATTGGGGAAAAAGTCAACTATGGCCAATTTACAGTCAAACTTCATAATTTTTGATCCACATCAACATTTTAGACTCATATGTGCCATTTGATCAAGTTTGGATCACAACTCCTCAAGAAATTTGATCAAATTATCAAAAGGGCAAAATGGACAAAATTAGGGTTTTGACTGAGAAAGGGTAATTTCTGATTTTTAACCTAGCCAATGACCAATTGAGTTCAAGCATTATTTCAAGGGTTAAATGGCATCATCTTGACCTAATTACATGGTTTAAAAGATCTCAAGTTCATTGGATTGACATATGAATTTTGCAGTCAACTGATCCAAAGTCAACTGTACACTGAAAAGTCAAACTTTGACTTTTTGGTCAAAACAAAATGCCAAGGGTCATAATTCATCAAGATATGTCAAAATATGAAACTTGTTCACCAAGAAAATCAATTTTTAAAATTAGGTTTTTGAATTTGAAAATTTTCATAACTTAGAATTTTTCTAAGTATGAAAATTTTCTTATTTTTTCCTAACTTTCCACCACTTTTTCACCATGATGCAATTTGATTCAAAGAAAACTTCAAACATGAAAGTTGTAGTCCTCCATGAAATCTACAACTTTTCTTCACAAACTTTTCCCGAAAGATGCTTGGATATCAAGTTATGAATTTGTGAACATTGGTCCATGAACTAAATAACTTAGTGAAATTTTGCCCTAATTTAGGCAGGTTTTGGACCCAACTTCATGGACATTTTTCACCTAGTTCCAAGAGGTATCTCAAAATGAATTTCAAAGATGAATTATAGAGCACATTGCAAGCTTTCCAAAATGTCCAAGAACTCTCTAAGATCATTTTTGGTTAGGGAGAATCGAAGAAGGGAAGTTGGCATTTTATCACTTTTGATCAAGCCATTTTTACAAAGCATCAAGTTGCAAATCAGATCTTTGATGTTTGAATCTTGCTTTACAGGTCCTAAACTCATTCTACACTCTATAATTAAATTCAAGCTCAGAATATAAAGGCTTTATCTTGGCTTTTGGAACATTGTACAAGAGATAATTCCATTTTAGGCATAAAGGTTACAATGCCATTTTCATAAAGGTGAGCTTTTGCAATTTTGTCCATCTTGAGTCTTGGACCTGTCCCTTTAGTACAAGAATTTTATACAGGTCTCAAGCAATGTATACCAACTCCTATCAGCTCACAAGCCAGCCAGTACAAGCATGTAGCAATGATCACTTCACTTTTCTTCAAATACAAGAAAAGGTTGCCAAAAGGTCAGAACTGGTACAACTAGTGAGGGGTGGACTTTTTATCCATTCTATACATATTTACAAACTTGTTACAAACTAGAACACGCTTGCTTGACATCTAAAACTGACTCAAACTCAAAAAACACAAAATTCTGCCAAAACACACAGTTGCTGCAAAACCATAACCAATTCATTTTTTACTCGTGTGTTTTGTGGCTTGACACTTGAAACACCTCATACACAACATACCAAAGCTATTCAAGCCCTTACCCTGCATCTGTAAGCCCTATTTCAGCCATTTCCATTTTCAAACTTGGAGCTTGCAGCTTGACTCGTGCAGAGAGTTCCGGCCATCCACAAAGCAAGCTAGGCATTGGAATAGCTTGAAGGAAGTTCAAGGAAGCTCACACAATCCCTAGGCCTCCATTAAAGTCCCTACATTGCTCTATCCAAATCCAACTGAAGGAGGTATTTTTCAAAACTCTATCTCTCTGAATAGGCATCCTCAAGCCACTATTTGTGAAGAAAAAATGTAGCCCTTATCATGGTGAAGCTGTACATATGCATACTTGTCATTTATATTAACTATGCTGTGAGAATTTGAAGCTTGAAGTTGCTGAAATTTTTAGGTCATGAATTAGGGGCTCCAAAATTCTCTCTGATCTTTGAGAGTTAGGTTACAAATTTTATATGGTTAGAATCGTGAGATTAAATGCCATAAGTTTCATGTTATAAGTTTTTGTTTTTGTGCAAGCATTAGCAAGTTACAGTTTGAACCATGAAGCGCGCGCAAGAGAGAAGAAACCAAGGACAGGGACGAAGTTGTTGTTTTGGGCTTTTTGTTGCATTGGGCTTTTTGTTTTTGCTTTTTGCACCTCCTGAATTGCTTTTGCACCCCCTTGACTAACTTTGTCTTATTTTTCATATTTCTTTTTATATTTTCATATTTATTACTTTTATTTATTTTTTCTGAATCATAAAAATCATAAAAAATAATTTCTTTATTTATTGCATTTTTATTTTATTTTTTTCTATTATTTTTTGCATAAAAAAATAGTTCATTAGGATAATAGACTTTATTTTCTTAAATAAATTTGAAAATACATTTAAAAATACTTAATATTTTTATTATATCATTTATACACATTAAATATTTATTTTTCATACATATTTAATTTTTTAATATTTGCACATAATATTATTTATTATTTTCTCATACAAAAAATAGACAAAATATTAATATGAAATATTATTTTCTTTTAATTAAAAAACTAGGGTTTCACCCTTCCAAAAATAATAATATTTTTTCTCTTAATTTCTAGGATTTAAATTAAATTATTTTCTCATACAAAAAACAATTACAAAACATTTTTTTTACATGAATACATTTGCATTGCATTTTAATATTTGTATATTTATTTAATGCGCACAATATTCGATTGGGTTGTAATAGTATTTTTAGGTTTATATTTGTGCAATATCCCCATTCAAAAACTTGTATCCCCTCTCCCATAATAATTGTTGTAATAGCTTAGTTTATTTTACGCAATTTATTGCTTTCATATACCATGTTTAGTAAACTAGGGTTTGCATGACAAGAACAAAAACAAAACAAATAGAAAAAACCTAATGCAAGACAAAAGCATGAAAAATGACATACATTGCACACAAGCACCCTTAGGGTTTCTCCCACTTGGTTGCCTAAAATAAAATGGCCATGATTAGGCATGCGAAGTATCTTGGCAAAACAAAACCAATAAGATCATAGTCCCTCAATGACACTATAAAAAGGTTGCCTAAATAAAGATGATCTTGGTCCCTCAAAAATTGCTAAGATACTTGGCAACATTGCTATCATGGTCATACAATGACCCACGCCCGTCCCGTTTACATCCAAAGATAGGGTTGTTTACCAAATCAATGGTAAATCAACAATGTCAAAGGAATAAAAATGCACAAGAAAGACATCTGAGTAGGTAGATAGCTTCTAGTTACTTGTTACATTTCAAAACAATCCTTGCTATTTTCAAAAACAAACACACACACACACATTTCAAAACATTTTACAAAACATTGAAACATTTTTTCAAAAGACAAACATCTTTGTATACATTCTTACGAACGAGAATCATTACAAAGATTGCCTAAACAAATGGCCTCTTTTCAAAATACTTTCAAAACCACACCAAGCACCATTTCAAACAAAACAAAGCAAAACAAGTGATCTAAACAAGTAACTAAGAGCCCATGGTAAACCATGGATGAAAAGGGTGCTAGCACCTTCCCTTTTCATAATCTACACCCCGAACTCAAGAAAACATCTCAAAGGTCTTTCCTGTGCTTTTTTACCTTTCCTTTTGGATAAAAGAAAAGTCGGTGGCGACTCTTGCTAACCACAATATTTGCAAACACAAACGCAAAACCTCAAGTCAGTTCTCCCACCGCATCACAGGTACAAGCCAGAGTAATTCAGTTGAAGATGCCATATTCTCGGGAAGAACCTATGCCTGATTTGTTTGTGAAGACCACTCCTTCCCTATTGGATGATGTGGAAGATCCATATCTTGCTTTAGTCAGGATGCAGCAGGAAAAGGAAGCTTGGACGAATAAGTGCCAAACTTTAGAGATGTCCTACTAAGCAGACTTGAAGGAGAAAGACGACTTGATTGAGATTCTCGAGAGTCGGGATGTAGAGACCATGGAGAGGCAAAGGGATTTATTTTCCTCTGAGCCTTAGTCATATGATAGTTGCTCACTTCCTGATTCAGGTGATTGGAAAGAGGTTGCCACCAGATATGCAGAAGAAAACCAAAGGTTGAAGGCTCAGATTGCTAGACTTACAGGGAAACGTCAACGTATAGAGTGATCTCCATCAACTTTGCTTTCTTAGTGTTTTAGACTTTACTTTCACCTTGTACTTAGGATTATTGAAACTTGTAATCTATTTTGAAGTTGTAATAATTTTTTTTCCAGTATTTCAAATGTGTTATTACTTTGATATTTGCAACGTTGTCTTTAAATCTTTAAGTCCCTTGAAATAATAATAATAAAATAAATCATGTGCATTGCATATCATGCATCATATTGTACATACTTCTTGAATTTTTTATGCATATCCAGGGGTCTTACTGAGCTTCTTTACTTTGTTTAGCAACCTGTCTCACCACTACAATACTCGGGATAATTTCAGAAGGAAGATGGACAACCTAGAATAAGAGAATCGCGAGCTACGCGAGGAAGTTTCTGCTCTGAAGGCCGGCATGGACAATCTTACTGCTCTGATGGAATCTCTGGTGGCTACTCAGAATCAGCCACCGAGTGTTCAGCCTCAACAAACAATGGTTACTACTGAAGCTCCGAATGTTCCCATATCTACTACTCCAGCTGTTGTTCAGAATCGCATGCCTCCGGGATATCCTTGGGGGATGCCATAAAGCTTTGTGCCAGAAGGTTTTAACCAGGATCCTCAGATTGCTCCACTTACTCAGACTGCTGTTGCTCCCGCACCTCCTGTGGTGCATGTTACCCCTGCTCCTAGAAACAAGATTCACTATGCTGCACCACCCTCGGTGAATATGGTCCCGTTTACTAATGATGATGTGTATCGTCCTATTCCTCCACCAAGTGAAAGCTTGGGTTTCTATGATAGAATGGATGATTTTCAAGACCAGTTTGACAAAATGCATAAGGAGTTGAAGGCCCTCAGGGGAAAAGAGTTGTTTGGGCAGAATGTGAATGACATGTGTTTGGTTCCCAATGTCAAGATACCTGCGAAGTTTAAAGTACCAAAGTTCTAAAATTATAAGGGCAGCACTTTCACTCATTATCACTTGATTATGTATATAAGAAGAGTGTCCACTCATAAAGATGATCAGCGCCTGTTGATCCATTTCTTTCAAGACAGTCTAACCGGTGCAACAATGAAATGGTACATGAGCTTGGACAATGCTAGTATTCATTCTTTTAATGACTTGGGTGAAGCATTTATCAGACAATACAAATACAATATGGACATGGCGCCAGACCGTGATCAACTCAGGGCCATGGTCCAGAAGGACAGGGAATCATTCAAAGAATATGCACAGAGATGGCGTGAGGTAGTCGCCTAGGTGATTCCTCCGATGGAAGAAAAATAAATGACAAAGATTTTCCTGAAGACACTAGGTGCATTCTATTATGAGAGAATGGTGGCGAGTTCACCCAGTGATTTTACTGAAATGGTGGGAATGGGTGTTCGTTTGGAAGAGGCTGTGAGAGAAGGTCGTCTCACAAAAAGTGAAAGTTCCAATAATGTGAAGAAGCCATCTTATGGATTTATTAAAAAGAAAGAATGGGAAGCAAATGTTGTGATTCAAGAAAGAAGGGTCATCAACTCTAGAAGAAATCATCAGCACCCTCAGTAGGTTGCCTCAGTAACTCCGATTGTAAATTCAGGTCCGACTACGGTTGCTTATCAAAGATCAGCCCCTTAGGGAAGCCAAGGGCAGATTCAGAGAGGAGAACCTTTTTACTCTATCCCTATGAGTTATGCAGAGCTACTTCCAGCATTGATTCAGAAAAAGTTGGTCCAGACTAGGCCACCTCCCGTTGTACCATCCCCTTTACCTTGGTACTACAAGGCAGATCAGACGTGTGCTTTTTCCACCAGGGTACACCGGGACATAACATGGAAAATTGTTATCCTCTAAAATTCGAGGTACATAAAATGGTTAGATCTGGCCTTTTGTCCTTCAAAGATGTCAGTCCAAATGTAAAAGATAATCCTCTCCCAAAACATGGAGGAACGAATGCTGTTAACATGGTTGGGGTTGTCCAGGGGACTTCCTCATTTATGATATTAACCTAGTAAGAGGGGACTTGGTGAAGATGCATGTAGACCTTTGCGAGTTTAGTTACTATACTCATGACCATGTTGGTTGTGGTGTCTGAAGTACTAATATACAAGATTGTGATAAGATAAAGGCTGATTTGCAAGAGATGATGGATGAGGGCCTCATCCATATAATCAGGCCTAGAGCAGAGTATGAAGAAGAAATAAACATGGTCTCTGGATGTCCTGGAGAGTTCAGAATTTTTGATGTGGAACATATGAATGACGATCTCGTACAAATGCATGCTACTTTCTGTCACATGGCTGGTCAGGTAGGGCACCATTACGGGTCTTGTCGGGTTTGTTGCAGGGACTCCCGAGGATATTCAATTGTGAGAAAAGGTATTAAATTTTTGTTAGATAATGGAATTGTTGTACCACAAAATTTTCCCTCTCAATTTCTCAAGAATTATCTCACAAGATCTCTATTGATTCAAGACTGCACAAGGTTTGATCAGCTCAAGATACCTCCTCAAACACCGATGACTCAAAACTAGGGTTTGAGTTTGCACAAGTACAATTAGACTTTTAATGCCCCATATAGTTTCCATGGATCACATTGGGATCTCAAGCATCAGGTCAAAGAAAGGAGGAAGAGGAAACTGTCGAAAGGGCAAAGAAGATCGAAAGGAATGGTTGCAGAAAACCATATCGAATTCAAAATCTGGTTCAGGCTGTTCAAACCACATGACTGATTGAAAGGAGTGGTTGGCATATTTTGAGAAATCGAAGAAGAGAAAGCTTGCTTCGATCCCCAAGCTTCGATTGGGCAATGGCTTCCTTCGAGTAACCTACTTCAATCCACAAGCTTCGACTGGGCAATGGCTTCTGTTGTACCCCAAAATTTGCCCTCCCATATTTCTCAAGACATGTCAAGAATAATCTCCAAGTGACTCAAGTTGGCTCAAGAGTTGGTGATCAAATCATATCTTCAATCTTCAATTCACATGGATTCAAGCCCAAAGGTTTAACCTAATTCATTCCAATATACTCACACAAGCTAGGCATACAAAGAACACGACCTGAAAGCTGCAGAAACGGCCAAACCAAAACTGAAAAAAAGCTTGAAAAAGTGTGAGATCAAAATCTTGGTTGGAGGCGAATTCAGTCCAAAAACTCAACACTATCTCCTTGCCTGAGGTCCACTGGAGCGATTGCAATCAAAATCAAGTCCTGAAACCACCTGAAAAGCGCCGTAAGTGTTCTTGAATATAGCTCTGAACATGAAATCGTGAATCCATTTTCTTGCATCCTTTTGCCAAATTTTTTGTATAATCATGCTTGCCATTCAATTTCCAATCATTCTGCATTATTCAATTGGATTTTTGTAGTCTATATCTCCCTACCCGAACCTAGGGTTTTGGAGGTTTGCATTTGGGGTTTTGTTTTGTAGGAACAATTAGGACGAACCATGGCCATAGTTGAACTCAGAAGGAAGAGACGATCACGTCAATGTTCTTGGAGTTAATTTTTATGGCTTAGGATGAATTTTGGATGCAAGCCACGGATCTTCCTGCGGATAAAAATCCGCAGGTAAGAAAACCAGGGATTTGTGAAGAAGACGACTACGTGTCCTCTTCCCATTGGCCAATTTCAAATCAGCGCACTTTTTTTATTTTTTCCCCAGGCATAGTGGTTTGTTTTAAATATAATATTTGTTTTATATTCCGTTAACAAACAAACGCGTTGGTTGAGTTGGCAAGCAGGTTAGTGTATTGTCTAATGGGACCTGGGTTCGAATCCCAGGTCCCCCGAATTGCTTGTTATATTTTTTCCATAGGTATTCTCATACAGCGTCCAGAGTGTGGTCTACCATGTGCCTCAGGTCTCAACATGCTAGATGGCTTCTAGACCAAATCAAAGGGCCAAGATTGAGCGTGCATCGTGTTCATCAGTCAACGTGCCATGGAGAATTGCCAAAGTCAAACAGGCTTCCAGCGTGAATGGGCCTTGAACATGCTATCATACCTCCTGATCTAGGGCCCAACCCCCCCCCCCCCCCTTTGGTTCATTTTCTTTTACTTCTTATTATGTTTATTTATTTATTTTATTGTTTTAATTAATAATTATTAATCACTAACCAAATAATTTATTTTTCTCATAAAATTGAAAACTCAAAAAATATTATTTTTATTTATTAAAATTAAAATTAAAATTGACTTTATTTTTGTATATAAATATTGATTAAATGATTTAGTTTTTAATTAGGAAATAACATTCATAATTTTGCAAATAATTAAAATCAATTTAGAATAACTAGGTTTTATTAACTTTTAATCATTTTTATTTTATTTCCTTAAATATTCAAAAAATCAAAAAAAATATTTTCATTAATTAATTAATTTAATTATTAACTTAGATCTAATTATTTAAATAAAAAATAAGCAAAAATATTTTCTTTAAATAAAAAAAAGGGTCAAAACCCTAAAAAATGCGCCGTCTTAATTTCTGGCACGCGATCAATTTTGCTTTATTATTTTAATTGCTCCCGATATGTAATAGCTTTTAATTAGGACTTCAATTATTTATCGCTTTTTATTTACTTTCCGCAATTTAAATTAAAGGGTTGTTTTTGGCGATGTAAATACCCGATCGACGCCTTGTAATAGTTTAGATTTAATTCCCGCAATTTAAATTCCACAACTATTAACTGTTAGATGTTTGATAATAGGGAATGCATGACAAGATCCAATGTATGAACTTAAAATCAACATAGATAACCCATGACATGTACAAAGATAAAATTGACCGAAACAACACACTCGCACATGCGCACTCCTAGGGTACACCTCACTTGGTTGCCTTCGAACGTGGTCATTGAGTATAGGAAGTTTTAGAGGTCGTCCTCTTGTCCAAAGATCGTAGTTGCCTCGAAACGGTTGCCTCGGATAAAATGATCTAAGACATTAGGGTTACCACTAAGGCGTCCTAACATTGCTTTAGTGACCACACGTCCCTTAATCGAATTGACCCTTAAAACTCCAATGATGATGCTACCTACTCCTCAATAGTGGGATAGCATTGTCTAAAGGACATTTGTACAGATTAATTCCTTTTTCGAGTAGGTAGATGGTTCTTAAGTACTTGCTCATTCTAAAAACAAAACAAAACTTTTTCGCACTTACACTCTCTTCAAAACAAAAAACTCTTTCAAACCCACAAACACAAAGAAAAGCAAATTTTGAAAACACAATGAGCAAGTACCTAAGAGCCCGTGGATAACCACAGATAGAAAGGGTGCTAACACCTTCCCTTTCTATAATCTACCTCCCGAACCCGAGAAACATCTCGAAAAAGGAATTTTTCTGTGCTTTTTTCCTTTCCTTGTTGGATAAAATAAAAGACGGTGGCGACTCTTGCTTACCGCGACATTTTGTGAAAACAAACGCAAAACGCGAACCGGCATTCCAAAACAGTCAGTTCTCTTTCCCATCGATCACAGAACTGGAGACTCTGCTGGGGAAATATATAAGTGAGGTGTACCTTAGGATTAGATCATTGTGTTTTCAATTGTATGCTTTGTATGATTTATATTTATAGGCTTGTATCGGAGTTTTATAGATCCTAACCCGGATCTGGGGATACCCTTTAGGTAAGTAGCAATAAACTGTGAGGGAACTGTCCAGCATAGACCGACACGGTTGAAGTAGTAGCTACGTTGGTGTGGCACTTTAGTCTGTACCGATATCCCTTGTGTTGGAACAAGGAGAATATGGGTCTTCTAAGGGGTCATTAAGCACCAACTGACCTTAGAGCCTTAAATTGACCAACTTGGCCATAGAACAATAGCAGTATGCTACACTCATTGAGACTAAACTCTCGCGATGATTCCGGCTGCAAGAAAAGGTTGCTAAACTGGAATTATGATCGATTGAGGGTAGTCAGTGATATTGAGATCCTCTAGAACCCGATTACTATTTTTAGGACAGGTTTAAACCAACTGAACTGAAAGAGGGTAGTACCTAAGCTCCATGCCAGCCTGAAATCTAACGGCTCTCAGTGTGACTTGTGTGCCTTTACCATGTTTGCTATTTGTGGATACTTGTGGTGTGCCTACTATCATGACATCATGACATCATAACATTTCATACATCTTGCATAAGACTAACCTATTTCAAAGACATGAGGGTTTCATCTTTGCTCTGTTTTGTAGGTCATCATGATGCCCATGCATAAGAATACCATCCGGATCAACTTTGTCCAAGTCCCTACCTTGCTTAAAGAGTTGGTTGCCAAGATGCCTGACACTACTTCCTTCATCAAGAGGCATAGTTCTCTTCTCAGTTTGGTCACCTCCAAATTGGACGAGCAGATGATGAGTGTCCTGGTCCAATTCTATGATCTGCTGTACCATTGTTTTACTTTCCAGGACTTCCAGCTGGTTCCTACCCTAGAAGAGTTCTCTGAGCTGCTCAGTATCTCTGTTCTGGAGCAGACCCTGTTTACTGGTTGGGAGAAGACCCTTAGGCCCGAAGAAATTGCTGCAGCCCTTCATTTGACTAAAGAGGAGGTAATGGCTAATTGGGAGACTAGGAGTGGAGCAAAAGGATTTCTGACTAAGTTCTTGGTTGGCAAGGCTAACTACTTCTGGGATAGCCTAGACTTTAAGGCCTTCGAGGATATTCTGGCTCTTCTGATTTATGGCTTGGTATTGTTTCCGAATCCTGACACTTTTGTTGATGTGAATGCGATAAAGATCTTCATCTCTCAGAACCATGTACCCACTCTCTTGGGTGACATTCTTCATCAGCTCTATGCTCGTACTGCCCGAAAGCGGGGAACCTTGATGTGCTATGCTCCTGTATTGTCGAGGTGGTTTATTTCGCACCTCCCTAAGTCAGTGTTGAAGAACAAAGAAGGAATGGGCTGGGCTTATAGGGTGATGTCTCTTTCTCATAATGACATTATTTGGACTCTCAAGGGTATGGATGAGGTGACTATCATTGATCACTGTGGAGAGTATCCTAATGTTCCATTGATAGGAACCCATGGAGGAATTTCTTACAACCCATGCTTAGCTCTCCGTCAGTTTGGAAGAGCCAGAAGAGAAGGACCTCATGAGATGTTAATACCTCATATCATCTTTGATTTTCAAGGGGATAGCGATGAGCAGCGTCGCAGATTCATAAGGGCTTAGGATAGAGTTCACAAATCTGATCCACATGAGCTGGGCCCAAAGACTTCTCTGCCAATGGAGCCATATCTCAGATGGGTCCGCATCCGTGCTGAGAAGCTAGGTATGCCATATGAAGCTGTCCGGCCTGTCACTCTTGAAGTTGCTAATGAAGAAGGGGTTCTTCCAACCATTCTCCATCCTTATATGCCCACTGACATTGGGGCACTGAAGAGATCTTGGATGCAACTGCGGGAAGAACGTGATTCTTATCAGGAGAAGTTCAATGAGAAGGAGCAGAAGATCCAGAGGTTGACTAGGCAGTTAGAGAATGAGCGGATTCTCAACGACTATGTCCGCACTGATAAGAAGAGACCATGGGAGCATTGATGGACCTTTGATGATTTCCTTTCCAGTTTTTGTTTACTTTTCAGTATTTCCATTCTTGTAACGTCTTAAGGGCAATTTGTTGAACAATTTGAATTACCAAGTTTATCTAATAAAGTGTGTTTCCTTTCTTGTTTACAAATTTGAATCCCGATTGTCTTTGAAATCATAAATCATACGCATTTCATCTCATGAACTTCATAAACAGGTACCCTTTACAGGTCTCTTATCTTCTTCGCTGTTTATTTCAGCAATCATCATGTCTACTGAACCTTCAACTGAGCAAGCTATCAAGGCCCTCCAGGCCCAGAATGCCCAATTTCAAGAGTTGTTCATGAATCTAGCCAAGGGTCAGCAGGACCTGAAGACCTTGATTCTGAAAGAGAAGAAGAAGAAGAAGAAGAGGACCATCATGTTTAACACAGGGCACAAGTTTGGGAACAGGCTGCAGAATGAAGTTGATCTGACCACCTCATCTGGAGGGAAAGATAGTCCACAAGAAAGGAGGGATCCTAGCCTTGTGGTCTCCGACAACGAGACAGACTATGATGAAGAACCGTATCCTCCGGCTGAGGATAGATACAAAAAACTGGAGGACCGGTTGAGCACTATGGAAATTCAGAAGGTGCCTGGTTTGGACTTTGGAGATCTAGGTCTATCATCAGGGGTGGTGATTCCCCATAAGTTCAAGGCACCAGCCTTTGCTAAGTATGACAGAGTTTCTTGTCCGAAGCTGCAGCTCCGGTCATATGTGAGGAAGATCCAGCCTTACACTGCTGATAAGAACCTATGGATCCATTTCTTTCAAGACAGTCTCTCAGGGACTCAGCTTGAGTGGTTCTATCAGTTGGACGGAGCCAGTATCCGCAGCTGGGAAGATTTGGCTACTGCATTCTACAGGCAGTATCAGTACAACTCCGACCTCGCTCATACGTGTACCCAACTCCAGGGTATGTCAATGGGAATGGGTGAAGGATTAAAAGATTATGCTCAAAAGTGGAGAGACCTTGCCGGAAGGGTGCAACCACCTTTGGCTAATCGCGAGCTTGTTGACATGTTTCTGGGGACCCTGTCTGGTCCATTCTTCAACCATCTAATTGGAAGCTCTTCAGCTGGGTTTACAGATCTTATTTTAATTGGTGAGAGGATTGAGGCTGGTATTAAGGCTGGGAAGATACAGAAGGGTGCTTCATCAAGCACCGAGAAGAAGCCGTTTAAGAAAGAGTCCAGTGTTGTCTACAGTTCGAGAAGACAGAATAAACTTGAACACCTCCAAGCCGTCAATGCGGTTGTTATTTCAAAACCTGCTGGTGCTCCTCAGCACAACAATCAACAGAAGGACGAGAGACCTCGAAGGCAATTTACTCGTCTCAGCATGACTTTGTCTCAGATTCTGCCACAGTTGCTGAAGACTAATCTGGTAGCTCTAAAGGAAGCCCCGAAGAGTCCAAATACCACATCACCAAGGTATAACCCTAATGCCCGCTGTGCTTTTCACTCTGATAGCCCGGGGCATAATACGGACGATTGTTGGGTTTTGAAGAACAGGGTACAAGACTTAATTGATGCGAAGGAGATTGAGTTTGAGGCACCCGAGAGGCCTAATGTTGTAACTGCTCCTATGCCCAAGCATGGAGTAAATGCTCTAGAAGAAGACTTGTTTGTGGTTTCTGTGGATGATATTCTTACCCCTTTGATGACTGTAAAGAAGAACCTTTTGCTAGCCGGTTTATTTCCGGGCTGTGACGAAGGTTGCCATATGTGTTATGTTTCACCTACCGGTTGCCCTTTCTTGAAGTCAGGTATCCAAAACTTGATGGATAGTAAGGAAATCCTGTTTGAGAAGACTGTTGTTCCTTCCATTCCTACTGAAGAAGTCGCCATCATTACCATTTTCGACAATTCTTCCAAGGCTCCCTCGAGGAAGCCTGTTAGAATTACATCTGTTCCGAGAATCGCACCTGTGATCATCACTGTTCTGGGGCCCATCCCCTTTACCTCTGATAAAGCTGTCCCTTGCCACTATGGGGCTGATGTTTATGTTCTTGAAGTTAAACAAGAGTTGGATGCTAGTACTGACATCAGCAACATTACTGGACCTGCTAAAGTCACCCGCATCGGAAGACTTTTCTCACCTGATATTGCTCCACCAACTGTCCGAAGACCTGTTGTTATTACACCTGCCAGTGTACCTGCTGCTATTCCTGATCAAGTTCCTATTCTTACCCCTGTCGCCGAGTCATCTGACGCTCGGGGCAAAGGGATCACCATTGATGTGCCTGCCCATACGGAGGCACCAAAGACAATTACTGTTGAAGCTTCTAAGCAAGAGATGGAAGAGATCCCGAAGATCATTAAAAAGAGTGACTACAACATAGTTGAACAATTGGGGCAAACCCCGTCTAAGATTTCTATGTTGTCACTATTGTTGTGCTCAGAGGCCCATGCCAAGGCTCTGATTACCTTTTTGAAAACTGCCCACATGCCACAAGAGACATCAGTTGATCAGTTTACAGATTGTGTGGAAAATTTGACTGCTGATAATGGGTTGGGTTTCTCTGACGCCGACTTGACTGCTAAAGGGAAGAATCACAACGATGCCCTGCATGTCTCCATTGAATGTAGGGACACTACTCTTGCAAATGTATTGGTTGATACTGGTTCCTCATTGAACGTATTGCCCAAAAAAGCTCTAGACCGGTTAGATTGTGAAGGGTTGGAGCTAAAGCCAAGCAACATTGTTGTCAGGGCCTTTGATGGGTCTAAAAGAATGGTGCATGGAGAGGTTGATATCCCGATCAAGGTTGGTTCTCAGGTCTTCAATTCTACTTTCTATGTGATGGAAATTCATTCATCTTATTCTTGTTTACTGGGTCGTCCATGGATCCACAAAGCCGGGGCCGTAACCTCAAAGCTCCACCAGAAGTTGAAGTACCCGGTCAAAGGGAAGATTGTGACAGTACAAGGGGAGGAAGAGTATATGGTCAGCCACCTCAACTCATTCCGATATGTAGAAATGGATGGGGAGTTCATCGAGACCCCGTTCCAGCATTTTGAAGAGGTTCCCCAGACACTAGCATCACCTGAGACTGTGGTTGAAGATTCTCCTATGAAGATGGCTTCCTTAAAAGATGCCCGGGCTATTATTGAGAAGGGTGAGCGTGCAAATTGGGGCCGACTCCCTGATTTTACACAGAAGACTAACAAGTTTGGTTTGGGTTTCATTGCAGAAGCTCAAAGGGCTATTCGGAATGCAAGGATCGTAAGACCTCCCGTATTCATCAGCAACTCGGGAGTGAATGCCATTGAAGATGATGTGGAAGAGTCTGAATTCAACAGCTGGATCTATCCTACGACCGACGATGGACCAAGCAACTGGACAGCAAAGGACTTCATCCCTATTACTTTTGTTACCCAATAATGAAACTTTTTGTTTTGAATTTGTAATAGACAATGTTTTAAACTTTATGGCCCGGCGTCTTACTCGGGGCACCGTGGCTTCATTTGTGAGGGCTTTTGTGTGTCATTTTCATATATCATTAATAAAAGCATTGGACGTTCTTGCATTTCAAATATTTCGCTCCTTATCTTTCTTTATTATATATTGCAAAACAGCTATTTTACACACACTCACATATACAGGTCCACATCCACTCTGGATCTCACTGGTAACGACTCTGCTACTGCCAGTTATGACTTCGAAAATCCGATCAACTTAGCCGAAGACGAAGGTGAAGATGATTGCGAAGTTCCTGGTGAACTTGCAAGACTGCTACTCCAGGAAGAGAGGGCTATTCAGCCACATGAAGAGCTGGTAGAATCAGTGAATCTGGGTACAGAGACAGATAAGAAGGAAGTCAAGATCGGTGCAAATTTGGAGCTTAGTGTGAAACAGCGGTTGATTCAGATGTTGCGTGACTACGTTGAGATCTTTGCCTGGTCTTACGAAGATATGCCTGGTTTGGATACTGATATTGTGGTTCATCGCCTGCCTACCAAGGAAGACTGCCCTCCAGTAAAACAGAAGGTTCGCCGAATGCGCCCAGAAATGTCTGAGAAAATCAAGGCTGAAGTTATGAAACAATTTGATGCGGTTTTCTAGCAGTGAATTCTTACCCTCAGTGGGTTGCCAATGTGGTTCCGGTGCCGAAGAAGGATGGTAAGGTCCGAATGTGTGTTGATTACAGGGATTTGAACAGGGCGAGCCCCAAGGATGATTTCCCTCTACCTCATATCAATGTTCTGGTTGACAACACCGCTCAGCACAAGGTATTCTCCTTTATGGATGGGTTCTCCGGTTATAATCAGATTAAAATGGCTCCCGAAGACATGGAGAAGACCACTTTTGTTACTCAGTGGGGTACCTTTTGCTACAAGGTCATGCCTTTTGGATTGAAAAATGCTGGGGCAACATATCAGCGTGCCATGGTTACTTTGTTTCATGACATGATCCATCATGAGATTGAGGTATACGTCGATGATATGATTGCAAGGTCCCAAACTAAGGAGGAACACCTCGATCATCTGCAGAAACTGTTTGACAGGTTGAAGTTGTACAAGTTGAGGTTAAATTCGAACAAGTGCACCTTCGGAGTGAGATCTGGTAAATTACCGGGTTTCGTCGTAAGCGACAAAGGTATTCAAGTGGATCCTGCAAAAGTGAAAGCTATACAGGAGATGCCAGCTCCCAAAACAGAGAAAGAAGTCAGAGGTTTCCTGGGACGATTGAACTACATTGTCCGATTCATCTCACACCTGACTGCTACTTGTGAGCCAATCTTCAAGCTACTGAAGAAAGATCAAGTAGTACGTTGGAACGATGAATGCCAGGCCGCCTTCGAAAAGATCAAAGGGTATCTCCAAGAGCCACCCATTCTAATGCCACCAGTTG
This sequence comes from Vicia faba, assembly GCA_948472305.1. NCBI lineage: Eukaryota > Viridiplantae > Streptophyta > Magnoliopsida > Fabales > Fabaceae > Vicia > Vicia faba. The sequence goes on from OX451739.1 coordinate 1,001,690,494, forward strand.
AAGGGAGACCCTTAATCTTATATTTGACAGTACTTGACAACTCAATGGGGTGTGTGCTGGGGCAACATGACGAGTCTGGCCGAAAAGAGCACGCTATTTATTACGTTAGCAAAAAGTTTACCGACTGTAAGACCCGATACTCACTGCTTGAGAAAACTTGATGCGCTTTGGCATGGGCTGCTCGCCGGCTGAGACAGTATATGTTGACTCACACTACTCTGTTGATATCAAAGATGGATCCGATCAAGTACATATTCGAAAAGCCTGCCTTATCCGGAAGAATAGCGAGATGGCAGATGATCTTGACTGAGTATGACATCCAATATACGACTCAAAAGGCAATCAAGGGAAGTGTATTGGCAGACCATTTGGAACATCAGGCAGTGGAGGATTACCAGTCTATGAACTTTGAATTTCTGGACGAGAATATCATGTTGATAACTGATTGTGAGACACCTGGACCGAATGAAGGACCTGAGGAAGGATCCCAATGGTTTATGTACTTTGATGGAGCTTCGAACACTTTGGGTAACGACATCGGCACCGTGATCATATCTCCTAAAGGATCTCATACTCCGTTTACCGCCCGACTATGTTTCAACTGCACCAACAACATGGCGGAGTATGAAGCGTGCATCATGGGACTTCGAGCAGGAATTGACCTAAGGATTAAGTTTCTAAGTGTCTTCGGAGATTCCGCTCTCGTGATCAGTCAGATCAAAGGCGAGTGGGATACGAAACACCCAAATCTTATCCCTTATAAGGAGTATGTGTTGACATTGCTTCCCCATTTCAAGGAGATAACCTTTGAACACTTCCCTAGAGAGGAGAATCAGCTGGCGGACGCGCTAGCTACGATGTCTTCTATGTTCAAAGTCAATTGGGACAACGAAGCTCCCCGAATCATCATTGGAAGATTAGATGAACCTGCACATTGTTGTGATCTTGAGACTGAAGAGGTAACAGAGAAGCCCTGGTATCATGAGGTGAAGAGATATCTTGAAGAATAGGAATACCCCGAGGGTGCATCTGTTAATGATAAGAAATTTCTGAGAAGGTTCGCAGCAAAGTTCTTCATCAGCTATAACATCCTTTACAAGCGTAACCATGATTCGACCTTACTGCGTTGTGTGGATAAGAATGAAGCAGAAAGGATCATGACAGAGTTACATGAAGGTAATTTCGGAACTCATTCCAGTGGACGTACCATGGCAAAGAAAATCCTTCGGGCAGGATACTATTGGTCCACGATGGAAGCCGACTGTTATCAACATTCTCGGACATGTCACAAATGCCAAGTCTATGCTGATAAGGTGCACATACCTCCAGTTCCTCTGAACATCTTGACGGCACCTTGGCCTTTTGCAATGTGGGGCATTGATATGATCGGCGAGATCAGACCTACGGCATCCAACGGGCATCGTTTCATCCTGGTAGCAATTGATTACTTTACGAAGTGGGTTGAAGTAGCTTCCTTTGCTACTGTAACCAAGAACGTCGTGGCACAGTTTATTCGGCACAATTTGATCTGTCGATATGGTGTACCAGAGAGGATCATTATGGATAATGGTACCAATCTCAACAACAAGATGATCACTGAGCTCTGCGAGCAATTCAAGATATAGCATCATAACTCTTCTCCCTACCGGCCGAAGATGAATGGGGCTGTAGAAGCGGCTAATAAGAACATTAAGAAGATTGTGCAGAAGATGACAGTGACATACAAAGATTGGCATGAGATGTTACCATTCGCTCTTCATGGGTACCGTACCTCAGCACGGACGTCAACATGGGAAACACCCTATTCCTTGGTTTATGGCATGGAGGCAGTATTGCCCATTGAAGTTCAGATACCCTCTCTTCAGATCATGAAGGATGCAGGTTTGAGCGAAGATGAATGGATTCATACCCGGCTTGATCAACTGAACCTAATCGACAAAAAGAGACTTACTGCTATTTGTCATGGTCAGACGTACCAAAAACGGATGATCAAGGCATTTAACAAGAAAGTTATACGACAAGAGTATCAAGTTGGGGACCTGGTAATCAAGCGCATTATCTTATCTCAAGGTGATCCCAGGGGCAAATGGACCCCTACTTATGAAGGGTCATTCGTGGTTAAGAACATTTTCTCAGGAGGAGCAATGATTCTAACCACCATGGATGGTGACGACCTTCCTCACCCCGTCAATGCAGACATAGTGAAAAGATACTACGCATAATCAAAGACCCGCTAGGTTGACTGGCCTAGGCAAAAATAAGGGCTTCCCGACGAACCAAAAGGGTTTAGGCAAAAATAAGGGATGAAAATGAAAAAAAATTTGTACACCCGACAAGTCGAAAACCTGAAAAGGCGGCTTGGGCAAAAAAGGTTAACCCGGTGGACTGAAAACCTGAAAGGGAGGTCCAGGCAAAAGTTAGGGATAAGCGTAACACTATGTCTTATTGGATCACCTTGCATCCAAACTTCGGTATCGACTATCAAGCTCGGACGACACTAATCAATCCGATCTACCTTCAACGAGTAGCAAAGTGATGAGATGCTTGAGGACATAAAGGCAATAGCAGAGTTGGAACCCAGTGGGATTATTCACATAGTTGTTTTGTTTTATTTTTACAAAATTGTATAAATTCTATTTGTTCGGCGGCGTTCTCTTACTAGGACGTCAACCTCTTGTACAAAAAACGCCTATTTACAGGCCAAATTTCAAAATCAATACAAATTCATTTTCAGAAAAATTTCTTTTTCCTTTATCTGTTTTGTTTTGCAAAGAACGTCCAAAGTTCCTTTTTGATATATGCATTTGACATTAATTGCTGATCATAAATATTTACATGCGAAACAAAGGACAAATTACTAGTAATATCAGAAACAGGGGCAATAAGAATTGTCCGAACTGTATAGTTGCTGTGTCCACCAGGTACCAAGATAGATTCAGCTGAAGGATATGACCAAGATACCTTCACTCCCCGCAGAGTAAGGCAGTAATGATAGCTCTCTCAGCTGAGACTTGCAACTATGGACAAATCAACAATACTCTCCCCAAGAAGAGTTAGTCTACCATCATCCCTAAAAAGGCTCGGTATCCCTAGAAGGTCTTAATATTCCCTAGCGGAGTATAAGAATAATCCCCAGCAAGTATCCGAGTATCCCCGACAGTCTTAATATCCCTCAACGGAGTATAAGAATGTTCCCCGGCAGAATACAAGATACCCCAGTGGAGTCAATTTTCCCAGCACAGTCTAAAAAGCTTCCCCAACGGAGCTGAATCATCATCCCCAGTAGACTTTGGAAGCTTATCCCCTGTAGAGCACAAATAAGTCTCCTCAGCCAAATTCAGAGGTTATCCCCCACAAGAGTCTAACAGGGTTATCCCTAGCAAGTCGCAATTGAAAGATCATCCCCAGTGAAGTTTCTTTCTTTCCCTGAACAGGAGTTCAATCCTCAACAAATTCAAAATCACCAGTAGCGGTAATCCATCCCCAGCGGAGTTCATCATTAAAATCCCCAACAAAGCTTATCAACGGAATCCCCAGCGGAGTTTATCGTTAAAATCTTCAGCAGAATATCTCTCCCCACAGAATAATTCCCCTCAGAGTAATCTCTTCATCAGTTTATTCCCCAACAGAGTTCTTTTCTCCTACAGGCTTATTCTCACAATCATCTTCATTCATCATCCCCAGCGGCAGCGAAGAACTCAACTCTATTCTCCAGCAGCTTTGGGATTTATTTTCCCCAGCTAAAACATCACATTGTCATACATCATGATACATGCATATACGCATCATACCATACAATCTCATTTATGTTGAGAACATCATTTCTCGATCCATCTCATACATTGCATGTGACTGACCTTTACCTTTCAAGAAAGATGCAGTTAAGTCCTCAGCTTAGTCGAAGACCTGACCAATTCTTAAATCTCAATCGAATTATCCTCGGTTGAATTTCAGATAAGGTTCTCAATCTCGATAATTTACCTACGTCATAGTGTGGACGAGTGCTATAACCTCAACGGTATACTACGTTGAGCACTAGTCGGTTCCTAGATCTTGATGTTTTCCTCCGTCATAGTGTGGACAAGTTCTCTAACCTCAACGGTATACTACGTTGAGCACCAGACAGTTCCTATATCTTGATGAAGATGTTTCCCTATGTCATAGTGTGGACGAGTGCTATAACCTCAACGGTATACTATGTTGAGCACTAGTCAGTTCCTAGATCTTGATGTTTTCCTCCGTCATAGTGTGGACAAGTTCTCTAACCTCAACGGTATACTACGTTGAGCACCAGACAGTTCCTAGATCTTGATGAAGATGTTTCCCTACGTCATAGTATGGACGAGTGCTATAACCTCAACGGTGTACTACTTTGAGCACTAGTCAGTTCCTAGATCTTGATGTTTTCTTCCTTCATAGTGTGGACGAGTTCTCTAATTTCAACGGTATACTACGTTGAAGACCAGACAGTTCCTAGATCTTGATGAAGATGTTTCCACCCAATTGAATAATGGACAGGTTCTTAAGACTTAGCCGAGGCATTCTCTCAGTTGAAGTACAGGCAAGTTCCTAAATCTCAAACAAAAGTTAGGCTTCCCCAGTGGAATCTTCTACAACAACAGGCATGCAAGTTCTCGCTAAGGAATCTCTTATGCGGTCGACACTCCTGCAGATGGCATCTGTAAGCCCATCCTCCTACCAACAATCTCCAAATGGCATCTGTAAGCCCATTCCCGACATCACAATGCTGATACTACACCATGCGAGTGCAAATTTCTGGGCACTCTAGTGATCAATTATCTTCCACCTTCGGATCACGAAAGGCTTGAAAGCCAATCTATATCCTAAGGTTTAAGAAAATTGAACAGGGGCAACTGTTGTACCCCAAAATTTGCCCTCCCATATTTCTCAAGACATGTCAAGAATAATCTCCAAGTGACTCAAGTTGGCTCAAGAATTGGTGATCAAATCATATCTTCAATCTTCAATGCACATGGATTCAAGCCCAAAGGTTTAACCTAATTCATTCCAATATACTCACACAAGCTAGGCATACAAAGAACACGACCTGAAAGCTGCAGAAACGGCTAAACCAAAACTGAAAAAAAGCTTGAAAAAGTGTGAGATCAAAATCTTGGTTGGAGGCGAATTCAGTCCAAAAACTCAACACTATCTCCTTGTCTGAGGTCCACTGGAGCGATTGCAATCAAAATCAAGTCCGGAAACCACCTGAAAAGCGCTGTAAGTGTTCTTGAATATAGCTCCGAACATGAAATCGTGAATCCATTTTCTTGCATCCTTTTGCCAAAATTTTTGTATAATCATGCTTTCCATTCAATTTCCAATCATTCTGCATTATTCAATTGGATTTTTGTAGTCTATATCTCCCTACCCGAACCTAGGGTTTTGGAGGTTTGCATTTGGGGTTTTGTTTTGCAGGAACAATTAGGACGAACCATGGCCATAGTTGAACTCAGGAGGAAGAGACGATCACGTCCATGTTCTTGGAGTTAATTTTTATGGCTTAGGATGAATTTTGGATGCAAGCCACGGATCTTCCTGCGGATAAAAATCCGCAGGTAAGAAAACCAGGGATTTGTGAAGAAGACGATTACGCGTCCTCTTCCCATTGGCTAGTTTCAAATCAGCGCGCTTTTTTTATTTTTTTCCCCAGGCATAGTGGTTTGTTTTAAATATAATATTTGTTTTGTATTCCGTTAACAAACAAACACGTTGGTTTAGTTGGCAAGCAGGTTAGTGTATTGTCTAATGGGACCTGGGTTCGAATCCCAGGTCCCCCGAATTGCTTGTTATATTTTTTCCATAGGTATTCTCATACAGCGTCCAGAGTGTGGTCCACCATGTGCCTCAGGTCTCAACATGCCAGATGGCTTCTAGACCAAATCAAAGGGCCAAGATTGAGCGTGCATCGTGTTCATCAGTCAACGTGCCATGGAGAATTGCCAAAGTCAAACAGGCTTCCAGCATGAATGGGCCTTGAACATGCTATCATACCTCCTGATCTGGGGCCCAAACCCCCCCTTTGGTTCATTTTCTTTTACTTCTTATTATGTTTATTTATTTATTTTATTGTTTTAATTAATAATTATTAATCACTAACCAAATAATTTATTTTTCTCATAAAATTGAAAACTCAAAAAATATTATTTTTATTTATTAAAATTAAAATTAAAATTGACTTTATTTTTGTATATAAATATTGATTAATTGATTTAGTTTTTAATTAGGAAATAACATTAATAGTTTTGCAAATAATTAAAATCAATTTAGAATAACTAGGTTTTATTAACTTTTAATCATTTTTATTTTATTTCCTTAAATATTCAAAAAAATCAAAAAAATATTTTCATTAATTAATTAATTTAATTATTAACTTAGATCTAATTATTTAAATCAAAAATAAGAAAAAATCTTTTCTTTAAATAAAAAAAGGGTCAAAACCCTAAGAAATGCGCCGTCTTAATTTCTCGCACGCGATCAATTTTGCTTTATTATTGTAATTGCTCCCGGTATGTAATAGCTTTTAATTAGGACTTCAATTATTTATCGCTTTTTATTTACTTTCCGCAATTTAAATTAAAGGGTTGTTTTTGGCGATGTAAATACCCGACGCCTTGTAATAGTTTAGATTTAATTCCCGCAATTTAAATTCCGCAACTATTAACTGTTAAATGTTTGATAATAGGGAATGCATGACAAGATCCAATGTATGAACTTAAAATCAACATAGATAACCCATGACATGTACAAATATAAAATTGATCGAAACAACACACTCGCACATGCGCACTCCTAGGGTACACCTCACTTGGTTGCCTTCAAACGTGGTCATTGAGTATAGGAAGTTTTAGAGGTCGTCCTCTTGTCCAAAGATCGTAGTTGCCTCGAAATGGTTGCCTCGGATAAAATGATCTAAGACATTAGGGTTACCACTAAGGCGTCCTAACATTGCTTTAGTGACCACACGTCCCTTAATCGAATTGACCCTTAAAACTCCAACGATGATGCTACCTACTCCTCAATAGTGGGATAGCATTGTCTAAAGGACATTTGTACAGATTAATTCCTTTTTCGAGTAGGTAGATGGTTCTTAAGTACTTGCTCATTCTAAAAACAAAACAAAACTTTTTCGCACTTACACTCTCTTCAAAACAAAAAACTCTTTCAAACCCACAAACATAAAGAAAAGAAAATTTTGAAAACACAATGAGCAAGTACCTAAGAGCCCGTGGATAACCACGGATAGAAAGGGTGCTAACACCTTCCCTTTCTATAATCTACCTCCCGAACCCGAGAAACATCTCGAAAAAGGAATTTTTCTGTGCTTTTTTCCTTTCCTTGTTGGATAAAATAAAAGACGGTGGCGACTCTTGCTTACCGCGGCATTTTGTGAAAACAAACGCAAAACGCGAACCAGCATTCTAAAACAGTCAGTTCTCTTTCCCGTCGATCACAACTTCCTTCGAGCAACCTGCTTCGATCCACAAGCTTTGACTGGGAAATGGCTTCCTTCGAGCAAGCTTGCTTCAACCCACAAGCTTCGACTGTGCAATGGCTTCCTTCGAGCAACCTGCTTCAATCCACAAGCTTCGACTGGGCAATGGATTCCTTCGAGCAAGCTTGCTTCAATCCACAAGCTTTGACTAGGCAATGGCTTCCTTCGAGCAACCTGCTTCGATCCACCTCTAAACCCTTCTACATGACATTTAAGACAATGATCAATTCGACATAAGTTCAATGTTTAAAAACTGTTCGACCACAAGGATAGTTGGTTGTGGCATTTGAAGTTTAGACATTTGAACTTTTGACCACTTAATGATTTGATTACTCAAGATATGGAAATTCTTTCGTTTCGACTATGCCAATGAGATCATCTTGCATACTCAAAGTGGTACATTCAGATGAATGTGGTCCATTCAAAGAAGATACAATTGGTGGAAACAAATATTATTTCGCCTGTTGATGAGTTTAGTCGAAAGTTGTGGATCTATGTGATCAAAATGAAAGGACGGAGTATTCGATTCAAGGAATCAAGTTAAATAGAAAATCCATAGGCCATGCTACATGATCTTGATTTGCAGTCCTCAAACTTGTGTTTCACTCTATAGTTAATTGTTTACACAATTAATTAAGCTATTACCCAAGTTATTAAGCCATTGTTCAAAAGATCTTTCCATAAAGTAAGCTTGCTAGTACAAAATTTGTCTTGAGCCCATACCTTTCTTACTTCTGATTATACTCCACCATAAGTCAGGGAAAGTAGCCCCTCTATACCATAAAATTTGGTACCTCATCTTGGGATCATGGAAGACTTGACATAACTTGGCATTTGCATTCCAACCAAACGATGATTTGTTATCTGACAAATCTGATTACTTCAACTTCCAAAAACCTTTTCTCTATAAATAGAGAGAATATTTGCAAGCTAGAGGGGGCAGATTGTTGTGTGTTGAAAAATCCTCAAACACTCCCAAACTCTCAAAAACCTAGAACCTGCACACAAGCACAAAACTTGGCACATCTTGACTTTACACATAAAACCCTCAAATCCCTTCGTGCATTTTTTGGCCTTTCGATTCACTAAGCTTCCATATACCAGCCTTAGAACACTCCCAAAGCCCTCAAAAAACCTCTCAAGGAATTTAGTGATCCTTTCAATTCACTCCCAGCTTCCATATACCAGCCTTTCGATTCAGTGACTTTTAAAGCAAAGTAGTGATCCCACTAGCTCAAGGAAGGTTCCTGCAAGCTTAATCCATCATCGAATAATTTATGGAAGTCATATAGAGGTCATTTGAATTGCACTTTAAAAGGTAAGATTTCTTAACTCTGATATCTTAATACAAGCATTTTCAGCACATACAAATAAAAGAAAAGATGTAGATATCATATCTAGGAAGCTGACCATGTCCATAGTTTTGATTATCACTGCTTATACATTGAGAATTTCATATCTGATCAGTTAGGTTTAATTTTTGGTATTGAACAAAATTTATGCTAACCTCTGATCCATAGCTTTCGAAAATTACATGGTTAGATTCATGTTCAAATTCTAGGCAAGTTTGATGTTTACATTTTTTTGATTTGGCTGAGAAATGAAGCTTTTAGAAGCTTAACAATGGTGATATACATCCCTGCGCGCCCGAAGGAAGAAGATGAAGCCATGTTAAAATTTTCAGAAATGAGTTCACTTTATATTTAGTGCAAGTTGGATAACTAACAAATGAAACAGACCACCCCAGTGGTACAAACAGCGTGCGCTAAATCCTTGCCATGTAGTAGGTCCTGGGTTCAAGCCCCAGCGAGACCTTTTGTATTTATTTTGTCATTTTTACCAAAACTAACATGCAGGTTTATAACATATTGAGTGTTGGTTATTTTGAATGGAAGGTGTGGAGAACCTGGGTTCAAACCTTGCCAGGACCAAAACAAACTTTTATCACTTGTTTGTTTTCATTTTTTTAACAAACTTCAACATTTTTTCCAATCGATTAAAACAACTCCTTTTGAGTTGATTTTTTGCACACTATTTATTTACAATGTCTATTTTATGAATATATAAAAATATCACAAAAAATATTTTATTTTCATATTTATTTAAAAAAAAACCAAAATCCATTCCCTTTCCATTTTTATCCTTGTACATCATATACATTTTAATTCTTGTACATTGTTCAAGTTCAATATGGTTGTAATAGATAATTAGGATTTAATTTCTTGCAATCCCCATTTGTAAATTTATACACCCAATCCCCAAATGATGTAATAGCGTAGGATATTTATTTTCCGCAATTTATCGCTTTCATATATATGCTAGTAACTTAGGGTTTGTATGGAAAGATAAAATCAATGCTTAGAAAACCCTAATCCAAGACAAAATCAAGCATGATAAAATAAAAACTTGCACACTTACACCTCTAGGGTTGACTCCACTTGTTGCCTTGAGAAAATGGTCATGTTATGCATGTGAGACGTCTTAGCAAAAATAATCAAAAAATACAAGATCATAGTCCCTCGACGATGCTTCAAATGTTGCCTTATAAATGATCTTAGTCCCTCAAGATAAATGCTAAGATATCTCACAACATTTTTATTCATGACTATACGATGACCCACGCCCGTCCCTTCACATCCAAAGATAAGGCTTCTTACCAATCAATGGAAAGATAGCAATATCAAAGGAAGGAAGAAATGAACAAAAGACTTTTGAGTAGGTAGAACGTTCTTAGTTGCTTACTCACAATCCATCTTCAAAACATATATCTTTTCAAACACACCAAACGCTTTCAAAACATTAAATTTTTTCAAAAGTCCAACACTTTGTATGCATTCTTATAGAGACGAGAATCATTACAAAGTTTTCATAAACGAAGGCGCTTTTCAAAAATACTTTCAAAACCCACCACAAACACATTTCAAACAAAGCAATTTCAAAAGTGATCTAGCAAGCAACTAAGAGCCCATAGATAATTATGGATGAAAAGGGTGCTAACACCTTCCCTTTTCATAATCTACCCTCCGAACTCAAGAAAACATCTCAAAGGTCTTTCCTGTTCTTTTCACCATTTCCTTATTGGATAAAAGAAAAGTCAGTGGCGACTCTTGCTATTCGTAACAATTGCAATCAAATGCAAAACTACCAAGTCAATTCTCTCACCGTATTATAGAACTGGCGACTCTGCTGGGGACTACTTAAAAGTGGGGTTACCTTAGAGTTAGATCATATTTACTTTCTTTCATTGTTTGATTTGTTTGCTTTATATTTATGGGTCCTTGTTTGTGTTTGTATTGATCCTCTACCCGGATCAGGGAACACCATTTAGGTAAGTAGCAATAGATCGTAGAGACTGTGCGGCGTATACCAACATGGTTGAAACGATGGCTACGTTAGTGTGACAGATTTGTTGGTATCGATAGCCCTTGAGTTTAGTCAAGGAGAACACGAGGCCGCTATATGGTGTAATGAAGCACTAACTAACCTTAAAACCTTTAATTGAACAACTTGGCCATTAGGAAGTAGTGAGATAGTCGGCTTTAGTTTAGAGCCGAATACTGGTTGATACTCGATGCTACGCTTATTGAGATTGGACTTTCAATATATTTCGGTCGCCAATAAAGAGGCTTGTGCTGAAACAATGCCCGATGAAGAAAGATCAATGATATTAAGATCCCCTAGAACCCTGTTACTTTCTAGGACAGGTTGAGCTAACTAAACTTCAAGAGGGTACTTACCTATAAACTCCATGCAAGCCTAAACCTAAGGATTTGTTTTCTTTGTTTGTACATAACGTCTTGTATGCTTTTGCTTGTGTATGATTACTTGTACATAACATCACGACATCATACCATAGCATTATCAATAACAATTTCAAGGATCTCAAGGGACTGTGATGCAGGGACATGTTAAACCAGACATCTATCAAGGGGAAAGAGGATTTATTTTCCTCTAACCAAATGTCATTAAAGACCAAAGCATGATAACTTGAGTCAAGGGCTATGACCCATTTGACATGGTGAGCTTGATTCTCGTGGAAGGACATTTAACAATATGAAGTTCTTCACTCAAAGATGTGATCAAAGCTCAACTTCTAACATTTTCTTGTGTTTACCCCATGAGATCCTTAAAAACATCGCATCCACATATCATGCATGTCATCATAACATATTTTCCCCATACAGATTTCTCATCTGCTTACTATTTATTTCAGTAGAGATGGCTCTAGAACAAACTATCAAGGGCCTCCATACTAAAAATGCTCAACTTCAAGAAATGTTCTTGAACCTATCCAAGGGGCAAGAAGAAGTGAAATAACTCCTCACTGAGAGCATGACCAAAAAGAATCCTGAGGATAATAGGGATGACCAGTTGGAACGGTTACAAACTGAAATGGCAACAATGAAAATCCAAATGGTGGGTCAAATGGTCGGTCAGATGGATCTTATCCAAAACTTAGCTCAGGGACAAGAAGAGCTGAAAGCCTTTGTCAATAAGCTTCATCAAGACGAATGCAACCTTGAAGGAAAGATTCCCCAACAAACGGAAAGATTCCCCAGCTTGAATTTGCCTCTCAGACTATCACAAATCTAGGGACAACAATCCTCTTCCCTAGTAGACTTTCCTACAATCCCCAATAGCTCCCCAGTAGAGCAACAAACAATGAAGACTCCTGAACTCTTTTCCCCAAGAAGAAATCAAAACTCTCCACAGAGTTTTCTTCTCAAGAAAAATCAACATTTCCCAGTGAAAGTCGCCCAACTTCTCAGGATTCCCCAGCAGGGTTTCACAAAGTCCACAAGCAATGCACATGAGTTTCCCTTCCCCAACAGAGTTTATTTCTATAATAATGGAGGCCCATCTATCAACACTTCAACTTCAAATAATGAAGACTTACATTCCTCATTCCCAGCAGCAACCATGGATTTATTTTCCCCAGACCGACAACATTGCAGCAGAACAACTAATATGTTTATACATTGCATTCATACATCATAGCATCAACAACACAAATCGCAATCTCATTTATTTTGAGAAACATCATTACGCCATGCATTTCATACATCACGACATTGCATACAACTAACTCTTTACCTTTTCAGGAAAGATCAATCAACAGAAAATTATCATCAACAAATTTCCGATAAGATAGGACAACTATCTGTAAACAAATCAATTGTAGATCAATTCCCGAAACAGGACTGGGTGATTATCTACATAATGAATACTTCCTTCAAAACCTCTGTTGGTTCAGTTTAAATGTATCAATGGTTTATCTTGATTCTTTCCCGTAGACATTTTCTCTGGTTCAGATAAACCGCTCAAAGATTTATCCTGATTCTTCCCAGTTAAAGATGATTCAAGACCTCTGCTGGTTCAGTTTAAATAGACCAATGGTTTATCCTGATTCCTTTCCGGTAGACACTTTTTATGGTTCAGATAAATCGCTCCAAAGATTTATTTTGATTCTTTTCCAGACTTTTGCTGGTTCAGTTTAAATCGATCAATGGTTTATCCTGATTCCTTTCCCAGTAGACGCTTTCTTTGGTTCAGATAAATCGCTCCAAAGATTTATCCTGATTCTTCCCAGTTAAAGATAATTCAATACCTCTGCTGGTTCAGTTTAAATCGACCAATGGTTTATCTTGATTCCTTTCCGGTAGACACTTTTTCTGGTTCAGATAAATCGCTCCAAAGATTTATTTTTATTCTTTTCCAGACTTTTGCTGGTTCAATTCAAATTGACCAATGGTTTATCCTGATTCCTTTCTGGTAGACACTTTTTCTGGTTTAGATAAATCACTCCAAAGATTTATTTTGATTATTTTCCATACTTCTGCTGGTTCGGTTTAAATCGATCAATGGTTTATCCTGATTCCTTTACGGTGGACACTTTCTCTAGTTCAGATAAATCACTCCAAAGATTTATCCTGATTCTTCGCAGTTAAATATGATTCAAGACCTCTACTGGTTCAGTTTAAATCAATCAATGGTTTATCTTGATTCTTTCCCAGTAGGCACTTTCTCTGGTTCAGATAAATCGCTCCAAAGATTTATCCTGATTCTTTCCAGTGGAAGATTATTCAAGACTTCTGCTGGTTCAGTTTAAATCGATCAATGCTTTATCTTGATTCCTTTCCGATAGACACTTTCTCTGGTTCAAATAGATCGCTCCAAAGATTTATCCTGATTCTTTCCAATTAAAGATTATTCAAGACCTCTGTTGGTTCAGTTCAAATTGATCAATGGTTTATTCTTATTCCTTTCCGGTAGACACTTTCTCTGGTTCAGATAAATCACTCCAAAGATTTATCATGATTCTTTCCAGTGAAAGATTATTCAAGACTTCTGTTGGTTCAATTTAAATCGATCAATGTTTATCCTGATTCCTTTCCGGTAGACACTTTCTCTGGTTCAGATAGATCGCTCCAAATATTTATCTTGATTCTTTCCAATTAAATATTATTCAAGACCTCTGCTGGTTCAGTTCAAACCGATCAATGGTTTATTTTGATTCCTTTCCGGTAGACACTTTCTCTGTTTCAGATAAATCACTCCAAAGATTTATCCTGATTCTTTCCAGTTAAAGATTATTCAAGACCTCTGTTGGTTTAGTTCAAATCGATCAATGGTTTATTCTGATTCCTTTCCGGTAGACACTTTCTCTTGTTCAGATAAATCGCTCCAAAAATTTATCCTGATTCTTTCCAGTTAAAGATTATTCAAGACCTCTGTTGGTTCAGTTTAAATCTATTAATGGTTTATCCTGATTCCTTTCTGGTAGACACTTTCTCTGGTTCAGACAAATCACTCCAAAGATTTATTCTGATTCTTTTCCAGTTGAAGTCAAGTTTAGACTTAGTCTAATTTCTGTCAACAATCACCTTTGGATGGCATCTGTAATCCCATCTCCGACAACTATCTATCCTCTCACCAAATGGAATCTTTAAGCCCATTCCATACACAATCAACCACCACATCATCGAGTTCAAATTTTTGGGCACTCTAGTGTTCAATCATCTTCCACCTTCAAGTCACGAGCGACAAACATGCCAATCTCACTTTTCAAGTTTAAGAAGATTGAACATGGGCAGCTATTGTACCCCAAAATTTCCCCTCCTATTTTTCATTCAAGATACTATCCTAGGGTTTCTCAAATACTCAATTTGGCTCAGAAGTTGATCAGACATATTTTCTTCCTAGGTAGTTAGTCAACAATTAGGGTTTAGTATTTTTCAAGCAAAAATGAGTTTTCAAAGTTTCAAATGGTCTTCATGGTTCTTCATGTATTCTCAAGGATGCTTGTGCCAAGTTCAAGCCTCGCATTGCAAGTTTGCTCAGTCATTGGTTAAAATGGCTGAAAATGACTGCATTGACCCAAAAACTGACCTTTGCGAGATCAAGTTTAAACGATTGTAACTTCTTCATTATTAGATATTTTTGAATGATTCTTTTTGCGTATGACACTCCTTAACGTCATCTTCAATGTCTCTTCACAAGTCAATAACTGATTACATGCAAAAGATCATCAAAAAATTCGAATACTTTAGAGGTCATTTTGCAAATTTGACCTAATCACAAGAAACTCTTGTCCAATTTCCGAGGTTCATAACTTCTTCAATTCTCAATGTCCCCAGGCGATTCCATTTGCGAAGTATCATGAATAGCATTGTCTATAAGATTACTTCAAAGATCGAAGTCAAATTATACTTGGTTCAATTTATATCATAGACATTTCTCAGAAGACGTTTGATTCTTATGTTGAGATAATTCATGAAAATAGAGTTCTATTTCAATGATTCATTTATTGTTTGTCGCTTACTTCAAGTCATTTGCAAGTGAAGATTAACAATTATTGGATTAAGTGGGATTGTTGATTAAATCCCTTAAAAGCGCGATTTGTATTATTGGCTCGTATTGCAATTTACCACAGATTGACGGTGTGGGTTTTATAGAAAAAGATTTGAGAAACAATTCGAGTAATTCTTTTTTATTTCAAATCGGTTCAAGTGTGCGAGGCGCAATTCATTCTTATGAATTTGCTTTTGGATTCAAGATATACAAAAGAACTAATTTCTCATGATGCAAGTTTGCTCAATTTTTGAAGATCAATTCATGTAACTTGTTTGGAATGCTAGGAGCAGATACAAGATGTTCATTCATTATTCAAAATTCATTCAAGAAGTCTCAAATTCATTCAAGGATGAAATTCTATTTCAATGTTCATTATCCAATTTTGATTCAATTTCATCCAAGTTACATTCAACAAAATTCCAAGTTACAATTACAAAAGAATTGAGGAGATATATTCAAGACAAGTTCCATTCATGTTACAAACTTATTTGAGTTATTATTACAAAGTTACCAAGAAGTTACAAGTTTGTACAAAATATATTTCCAACAATTCAAAACAGTCCCACAAAACAACCTTGTTGCTGCCCTGTTCACAAGCCCAATATCATGCTGCCTACAGCCCATTTTCCAGCCTTGTTTTAGCCTATAAAACAGCCCCAAAAATACAGCAAAAACTATCAAAAAAACAAGTCCAACCTTACTGCAAAACAATAGCCTTATTGCTGTCCCAAAACCTGCATAGTAATGCCAAGAAAAACAGTCCAAAAGAGAAAAAAAACTGTCAATAAAACTTGTTGCCATGCTGCTGCCCCTGCATGAATCTGCTCCAAACCTGTCAAAACAGTCTGAAAAATACATCAAATAAGCAAAACATAAACTCCATAAAAAAGGCAATGAAACAGTGCACTAAAGATGTTCAAATTCTATAGTTTTCCCCCCAAAATCCACCCTCATTTCACTATAAAAACACAACAAGAACAGAGGAAGAAAAGTGTGCTAGAAATCCACAGAAAACTCCACAACCTCTAGCCTTATAACATCTTCATCAAATCCACACCAAAAATTTCTCTTTCACTCTCTACCACATTAGAAGACTTCCCTAAAAAACTCTACCACTCTACAAATCCAGCCCTGCAAACACTTCCAATACTCCAAACAACCATATTTCCAAATTTCATAATCAAGCATAAAGAAGAGAATAGTAAAATCAAATAGGAAGCATTATTATCTCACCTTTGGTTTTTTCTAGATATTATCTTCCTCAAGCTACAAATCTAGGTTCCGATTCTCTTACATCTCTGTATATTATGTATCGTTTGTTGCACTATCTTGTTGTTGTTTATTTCCATAGAATATACTGTAATGCTGTTATTGTTATTATTCACTGGGAGAAACAAAATTAGAGAATAAAATACACGAAAACTCAAAAGTCATGACTTATAATTCACAAACTTACCAAGAAAAAGCTCCAAAATTTCTCTGCATAACTGCAATCTTTAGTTTCTTCAACCTTTAACTCACCTGCAGAAATGTCAACCAAAAATACTTCACTAAAAAAAAAGAAACCAGATAAAAAACTTAAGGAAATGCAGTAAAAAAATTTCCATCTTCATCCACGAATTTCATCTTCCAAGTCTTCTCTTTTTTTATTCACAGATCTCACAGTGATTTGGATCCTGTCAACCTCTCTCCACTCTTCCACTTTCCATACCTGTATTCAACAGCCTACGAAACAACATCCTAATCAGTCATGGTAGTGCACAGAAGCATAAGTGAATTGGAAAAATCAAACGACAGAACACTTACCTGAGTACAAGCTAGACAACTCCATAATAATCCCTTGATATGCTCCCTCAATCTCCCACCGATACACCCACTTCGTCTCTCAACCTCACGCTAACAACTCACTTCCATCACAGTAATTCCTTCCATTTTCTGCTAACTACAACATTCCACCAATCAACTCCATACCTAAAAATAAAATAAAAAACAACAACAATCTGGTTTCAAACTCTACGAAAGAAGAAACTCACTTCATAAAAAACCCTAACATCAACCCTTTATTATCCATTTTCTCCTCCATCATCCATAAACGATGGACAACAAAAATAATCCACCCAATAATCCAACAATGCCATTGTCATTTTTGAGCAATTCATCATCCCTGTAAACCCACAACCAATCCATCTTCTCACTCATTCTCAACCCCAAATGAAAAGGTGTTTCATCTTCTCCCTTCCCCTATCATTTTCTGCTATCACAAATCCCAAAACCATGTAATGGCACAAAACACATTTGGAAAGAATGAAGATTAATTACCTACTGATGAATTGTCTAATGTCTCTTCAACATGATGCTGGTGTCAATAAATCCAACGGAATCTCTGCGAGCAGAATCAGCGAAGGCGTTAGTCCCGGAATTTTTATGATGTTGATTGTAGTAAAATTGATGAAGATTATGATGATGAATGTTGAAGACGTTTCAATTGAAGGGAATTGTTGAAGGAAGGGCGGAAAGAAAGAGTCTGTGATTGTAGAGAAAATATGGGAATATCGTGAGAGGGAAGATGAAATTTTCGTTGGAAGAGAGAGTCTTGTTGTTATTTTTCTTACGGTATAGCATAGAAACATAGAGATAAGCGTTTAACAAATAACAATAATTAATTATGTTCTTTTCCCTTACCAATGCTAGACAACTAGTGGCGCACCCTTTCCTTAGGGTTTCCCAACTTTCCTTGTTTTTTCCTATAACCGGGTCAGCCCATTGGGCTACTGGCCCAATCCTCCATTACTGTTTTCCCTTATTTATCAATTCAATCATTATAATAAAGAATAAGTAACCTGGTATAGTTGGCAAAGCATATTATCCATAATCTCGAAGACCCGAGTTCAACCCCTACTGGGGCCTTATTCACTGTTTTTCTTGATTTCTTTTAGATATTTGATAATAAAGTTAGTTTCGTTTTAGTTTTTATTCTTAAAAATTCAATTAAAAAATATATGTAATTATTTAACTAAGTTAGAATCTTGTAAATAACTTTATGAATTTTTCTAAGATAACTTTCTTTTAAATTAGTTAATTTCTCTTAAATAGTTTAGTTAGGATTTTTTTTTATGAATAATTTTACTAATTAACTTTTTATTTAGTTTTAAATTATTTTTTTTAAATTCTTCATAATAAAAAATACCAAGACTTTTATTTTTATACTTTGTTAATTAATTTTTACTTCATAGACTGTTGTAGTTTTAATTAATTTGTTCGATTCAATTTGGTTGTATTGATTTCTTATTTAGATTTTTAATCGCATTGGTGATTCGGTCCATCCCCATTTGTAAATGTATTCCCCATTCCCGAAAGCCCTGTAATAGTGTAGAATTTTAATTTCCGCAATTTATTGTTTACTGTATAGTAATTAGGCGTGTATGGCAAGATTCAAAATCAACCGCTAAACAACCCTAATCAAAGACAAAATGCATGCAATCAAACACACTATTCACACACATGTACCCCTAGGATAATCTCACTTGTTTCCTCAAAAAAATAGTCATGTCCCTCAAATATGGGAATTTTAGAAAAGACCCTCGATAAAAGATCGCAGTCTCTCGATGACCCTTAACGATGCCTTCGGTAAACTATCTAGTCCCTAAACGAAAATTGCTAAAATGTACCATAGGTTTCTTTCTATGACTATACAAACGTCCCACACCCGTCCCTTCACATCCAATGATGGGGCTTCTTACCAAGTCAATGGTAAGATAGCAACATCTAAAGGAGGAGGAAAGAACATTAAGACCTTTTGAGTAGGTAGGATGCTCCTAGTTGCTCTCTTGCTCACTGTAGCGGTAAAATCAATGAAGTCGCCACCGAGTATTTATTTATCCCATATGAAAGGGAAAGGAAAATCATTGAAGAAAAACCTAAAGGGGGAAATCAAGGTCTTGCAACCGAGAGATTGGGTAAGGGAGTCGATTACGCGAGGGGAAGGTATTAACACCCCACACGTCCATAGTACTCTACGAGATCCACTCTCGTCATTCTAATCAAAGGGTGTGTTCAATATAATGCTTAAGGGTTATAAACTAAGAGAGAATGCATGCAAAGAAAAGAGAAAGAATGTAGGGAAAATAAAGTTATACTCGCTTGGGCCCTACCCCAATGCCTACGTATCCTTTTTGAGGAATCATAGCTACCATAGTTCAGCACATATATTTTGTTTGTTTGTATTTTTTTAAATGAACAATGTTGCATTCAATCATTCCACCGCTGCTCGACCTTTGGAGACTTATGACCTGTAGTGGAAAGGAGTTAACATGCTCTTAGAAGAGAAAAGACGAATGGCGAAAAGAAATGGATTGGTTGGTATTTTTTACCATGAAAAGAATTGTTTATATGCTTAGCATTTTTTTATACATTTGCTAAGAAAAAAAGAAGTTTTAGTTTTAAGTGCAATTATGCAAAAACGGGAAGAGAATACCTAAGGGAGAATAACCTATCTCTAATCTAATGTTATCATACAATGAGGGAACCTATCTAAGTTAGCATGCCAAAGAAAATCTAACAAACTATCCTATAGGGAACATACAATGAGAGCAAAGTCGTGATCTCAATTTCTAAATTGAGTGACTCATCGATCAACAAGAAATAAAGGAAAGCGATAAAGTCCTATAGGGAGAATGCACTGAGAGCGAAGTCGTGATCTCAATTTCTAAATTGAGTGACTCATCGATCACCAAGAAAGTCAACAAACACGAGCACAACACAAATAGCAAATGAAGTGTGGAATGCCTGCTACAGGTCTTTAAACAGCGACTTTGAGCGCACGTCTTTATTTCCTACTTCTCATGGTATCTAGAAAAGCGGTAAATGAATGCGATAAGATGCGGAAATGAGGAATAAAATAAGGTCACGGTGATACCGAACGGAGATGGTCCGTTGCCTCTTCAGAATCATGGAAGCAATAAGAAAACTCTACATAAAGCTGCTCCACACGAATGATCCAAGAATTAATCTCCAAGCATTCCATATTGCGAAAGTTGCATCAACATACTATCACAAAATATTAGCTAACAATGACAATGAAAATGATTATTAAACATAAAATAATAGAAAACTCTAATAAAATTCTAAAGAGAAAACCTAAAAAACATTTTAAATATTCTACTATTTTTGTACCTTTTTTATTATCAATTGAAAGAAAATATTAAACTATAAGAAAACTAAAATAACAAAAAAAGAAGTTATAAGAGAAATTGTAAAATATTCTAATAAAATTTTTTTATCATAAAAATTGACATAAAAACTATGACTAAGAAAAAGATAATAGGAAGATAAAAAAAGAAATGATTGATTCTAATCAGAGAGGGGTGAAGAATTAGAACTAGGTGTTTAGTTAATAAATTGGCACAAAAACCTGCCAACATGATCCTATAGCTTTTTTTTTATCCCTTCTGGCTACACAGTCATAATAAACGGGCCTAGCGATGGATGCATGGTCCGGCCCGGCCCCTGTGAATGAATCCAATAAGCTAATTTTATTTGCTTGTATTGAATAAAAGTAACAAAACAAAAGAACAACTAATAATGAAAATGGAGATAAAAGAGGAACGATATCGTTTTGTAGAGAAATCTAGGGTTCGAGGTTGGCGGTGTATCATCTTCTTCTTATCACCAAGCTTCGCTTTGCAGACCTCTGCCTCGTCTCTATTCTTCTTCAGCCGTGGCTACATCATCTTCAATTTTCACCGGCAATCTCCTCATAACCCTTTGCACCGCTGTTTTTCTACTCTTCCTCCATAACAATGTCGCCTCACTATAAATAATCGTATCACACTCTCTATGTGTCATCTCGTTCACATGGTTTGAGAAAATTCTCCGTCACAGATTCAAGCTCTAAAGGAGGGATTATGATTCAGAGAAGACGGAGCATATATGATTGAATCAAGAACATATTCGAATCGGACTTTATTGAAGATCTGAAAGTGCGGATGCAATTTCGAGTTTGATGGTTTGACTTCAGGTATGCGCTCGCCCCTCTTTTTCCTCACTCTTTCCTCTCACATATTTCTCTTCTTCTGATTCCGTTTCTGCGTTTTTGTTATTGATTTTGAATTATGGTGTTTATGAAGATGCTTGATACTGTTGTACATCATTGCTCGATGAGGCTTGATAGGAAGTAGATGAAGACGGTTGATGCGATGAAGATTAAGAGGATGCAATTGTTATTCTTGCGATAATGTTCTGATGAGTGTTGCAGTTGCTTGAAGTGATGATGAAGTAGGTTCTGTGTGATGCGGTTAGGTTGTGATATCAAAGCAGAAAAGAAGATTGATATGTTTATATGTTATGCAGATGCAGATTCTTGGTATGAATTAAAGATGGAGACTGTTGCCAGAGAGTTGGCATAATGTTGTTGATACCACGATTGAAGATGTAATGGAGATGTTAGATTTAGAGCTTGAGGCCAGTCGATGAAAAGTGGTGAGGGTGATGAAGATGAATCAGAGAGTAGAGATCAAGATGAATCAGAGAGTAGAGAGAGAAATAACTTCATATTTACAGTGAGTTCTCTCCCTCTTGCCCTCCTTTCCGATTCCTTTTTCTAATAAATTATGGTGGATTATACCTCTCTTCCCCCTCTGTTTTTTTTTCGAGGCCTCTTTCTGTTATGAATTATGTTATCTCTTCAATCCTCCTCCTGCAATCTGTTATGAATTTGGTCATAAACTGTTAGAGGTTGAAAAAGTTTGTTAGAGATTTTTGGATTCTATTAGTCTGTTGCTAGAAGTTTGTTGATCTTTTGGATTCTGTTACTAACTGTTTTTTCGGTTTTTCAATTAGAACAATCACAGTTTTTTTGTTAGTTTTCTGTTAAATCTGTTATGAGGTTTTCTGTTGGAAGAGTGGTTAGAAATGAGCTGATTTGGTGCAATTTATGCAGGTAAATGAAACAGAACCATGAGACACCAACCTTGAAGATGCCTACCGGTTGAGGTTAAAGCAATGATGCAGCGTTGCTCATACGAGTCTGGTTTGTTAGAATACTGACATCTCATGTAAGCATTATTCAGGTATGATATGGAATTCACCAATGACTACTTAAGCTCTCTACTCCGTTGAGTCCTTTATCTTCTTGAAAATAAAACCCAAAGGTTTCAATACAGCCATGTATTCTCATAGATTGTTTCAATGTTTTTCTATTTAGATATTAGGCAGGATCGGGAATAATGCGTCACCATCTTGTTGACTGCTCTCGGTTAACAATCTGAACCAATGTGATATGGATTCTGCTGACATACAACCTTCCCGTCTGAAGCGGGACTTCATGGTCGAAAATCCAGGAACGGATATCAGAGACGAAATCCTCCATCTATCTTCGCTGTTAAACAGGTAGTGCATTCATTTACATTCAAACATACCCTTTTGAACCTGCAAGAGAACTCAGTATCCTACATTGACGCCTGTGGGATAGGTTTTGAGTTGAATTGGCTAGTATGTTTAGACATGTTGTGACTTATTTTTTTGTTCTTGCAGGATTTCATGTTATTGTTTAGAATTTTCTTTTTGAATGGTTTGGAGCTGAAGAGGTAGATTGCAATATGGAATCGGGAAAAAAATGACGAAATCCTTTAATTGTTGACCACAATTCACAACTGTTTTTGAATTGTATTTGGACGCATTTCCTGAATTGTTTTCTTTTCAGACAGACTTGATGTAATTGTTTTAAGCATTGGTTCGACGTATTGCGAGTTGAGTCATTTTGGATAAAAAATTGACAAGGTTCAAGGCTTAGCAAAGTAATGGATAAAACATCCTGAATGTATGTGATTGTATAGAGTTTTAGACTTTGAGATTTTGTGTAGTTGTTTCTTTGGAATGTAATATGAAATTGTCATGGTTGCAAGTGTAAATGAATTTTGCGTTTGTAATGTCTTGTGAAGGAGTTTGAAATGCATAGAATTTTACGTGAATGAACTTTGTAAGGACCCCGAATGGATTTAAATGGATATGGATGTTTCTTGACTTTTGCAACTTGAGTGAATATTCGTAGTGAACATGGACTTGAATGAAGTTGAATATCTTTTATAATGAAATGATTAAGTGTTGAACATGATGAATAAGATGAAGATGATTATGATGAATGAATGCCTTGCACTTGTACTTTGTTCCTTAAATTTCAAGAAGTCCAAACGCATTCCCTTTCCAACCTTGCAAATTCCCAACAACTTTGATGAATTGAACCAAATTTGAATTCATTGAATCATTTAAATCCACTTTAACCTTAATCCAAATTAGCTCGCCTGACAAGCCACAAACAATTTGAGAGAATGATGCCTTTATTATGATTCACATCTTGAACTTGAATGAATATCTCAAATTAATCTTCCATCCCCAATGAAGCCCTATATTCAATTCAATTTTCCAATCTTAAGAAAACTTTCACGACAAGAAACACGTATGCGAAATAATAATGATGCCTTTATTACAATGAATCCTCAAACTCATCTCTTGCACCATGGCTTGAATTTCGCAATCCAATTCCACTATATCTCGACTTGATGAGTAACAAGATAGCCAATGCCTTGAATCCCTGGATAAAGGTAGGACTTGGAGCATATTAGGATACCTTGACATGAAACTCAATGAATCTCAGTTGTTTAACTTCAACAAGCTCAAATATGATGAGTAACAAACCCTAGTTCACCTGCTTTTGATAGAATTTGATAATCAGGGTAGCTTGAGGTGATGGAGGGAACCAAAACCTTAGCTTACAATTGAATTCTTGGTGAAGCATAACAAGTTAAAAACCCTAGCATCCTTCCCAGAACAAGTTAAAACCCTAGCATCCTTCCCAGAACAAGTTAAAACCCTAGCATCTTTCCCTGCTTGTTGAAGAAGCAACTTGAATCTCTTGGATAAAGATAAGAGCCTCAGAGCCTTAAAGAAGCCCTAATTCTTCGAAATCTTTGATCACATGCCAAATTTCATTGATTAATAAATGAATGGTGTGTTAGATGACCTAATGGAATTATGTACATGAATCTCAATTAAATCCACAGATTCGAGTCATCTTGCATTTGAAGCGACCAACTTCCATTTGATGAAATGAGCTGAATGAGCTCCTAACCCATAGCTTACCCAACGATATATATCTAAACTTGATAAAACTCAAAGCAATCTTTCAGTAAGGGAAGAGCAGCACTCAATGTAGCCTTGAAGTGAAACTTTAATCCAATAAATCTCCATAGAAGAATCACCACCAAGCTCAAACAACATGAAGAGAAATCCTGATTCTCTGGCTGAGTTAAACCCTAATGCATTCATTCCTTGAAAGAACTCTGATGAAGAAAAATTTATATCTTGAGGAGACCTGATAGCAAAGACATCTATGCTGCTTGAGATCCAAAACCCTAATCTCCTACCAAGAATAATGAGAGCGCCAATTGAATCAATTTTGAGTAAGACGACAACCTTAATTCATAGAGAGAAACCCTAATGCCACAGCTCTTCAATCCTGCAACCATGGGACCAATGCTATGTGTGAAATGTACAAAGTATGATGAGGGATATTAGGGGGGAAAATTGGGGTATAACAGCTGCCCTTATTTAAGTGTCTTCTATCCAGAGATACGAAGATTAGAATCTTCGTTTCGATGCGATTGAAGATACTTAAATACAAAACAAGCCCTATTTTTTGCCCTAAGATGCCATGCAATGCTTATGATCATAGATGTAACGTACGAATCTCATGTAGATGAGCAAGACACACACTGGAGAAGAAAAAGTAGAATCTACAAATTAAAAAAAGAATTCAATCAGGATACTAAATCTCTGGAGAACAACACGACTTTGGGGATAGAAATTTGAATCTATTGGTGACGAATTGGCTTTGCTTGGGAAAAGAAACTCAACCTTACTGGGGTAAGATCTAGAGAGGAGACAAAAATACCATAGACTCAAAAACTAAAGGAAAAGTAGTGGATGACAACAATTAACCGATAGCTGTGAACTATCCACTCATAGAGGAAATAGCAAAAAGAGAGTAACATCAACACAGGGGATCAGCAATCGCTAAACATAAAAGATCAATCTTACCTAAGAACGATAATGAACTATCGACTCAAGAATGAAGGTAAAAAAAAACAAACATAGGACAATACTGACTTTTATTGAAGGTAAAGAAACAGAAGATACACCGACGTTTACTGAAGGTGGAGAAAAGAGAATGCACCATCTTTTACTGAAGGTGATGTCTCAAAGAGCAATAACGAACTTCCCAAAATCCTGGCGTTCTTCTTAGAACGAGTAAAAGTACAAGCTGTCTCAAATAAAGAGACTACCACTTGTAAATATTTCACAACAAACTTCTCTTGCGAAACTTCCTCGAAGAGATACCATTTGATGGAGAATCAGGTAAACTTCCCCTCGATCCTGACTATAAGCCACGAACTGGTCTCTGTTTCTTCTTTAACCAAGATATTTCACCTAGAAAGGGTAAAAATGAAATCGATCTCAAATAAAGAGACTACCACTTGTAAATATTTCACAACAAACTTCCCTTGCAAAACTTCCTCGAAGAGATACCATTTGATGGAGAATCATATAAACTTCCCCTCGATTCTGACTATAAGCTACGGACTGGTCTCAGTTTCTTCTTTAACCAAGATGTTTCACCTGGAAAGGGTAAAAATACAAGCTATCTCAAATAAAGATACTACCACTTGTAAAGATTTCACAACAAACTTCCCTTGCAAAACTTCCTCGAAGAGATACCATTTGATGGAGAATCAGATAAACTTCCCCTCGATCCTGACAATAAGCCACGAACTGGTCTCAGTTTCTTCTTTAACCAAGATGTTTCACCTGGAAAGGGTAAAAATACAAGCTATCTCAAAAAAAGAGACTACCACTTGTAAAGATTTCTCAACAAACTTCTCTTGCGAAACTTCCTCGAAGAGATACCATTTGATGGAGAATCAGATAAAATTCCCCTCGATCCTGAATATAAGCCACGAACTGGTCTCAGTTTCTTCTTTAACCAAGATATTTCACCTGGAAAGGGTAAAAATACTGCTGTAAAGATATTTCAATGATCTGTCTTTATCATTGAAGTACAACCAAACTCAACAATGAACTATCTCCCATAATGACGAGACTACCATTCATTGAAAGTAACAAATTTTCATCAACAAACTACCTTCCATAATGACAAGGCTACCATTCATTGGAAAAATAATCTTCATCAACGAACTATCTCCCATAATGATGAGACTACCATTCATTGAAAAAAAAACATCTTCTCTGGCATTAACAGACTTACTGGGAAGAACAGGTTGCTCAAATAAAGAGAACTGCCGCTTGCTGTTTTAAGAAGGAATTGTAATAAGACTGACGAGAAATGAAGCTTGATTTCCTGGGGAAATTCTAATATATTCCTGTTGAGGAGAAAAAGTCTTTGCGTGCAAAATAAATGCACATTCTCAAATCAAGGCTCAAAGCCTGCAGAAATCAGAATAACAATGTTGTCGGGGACTACAGATTCAAACTAGAAATAAACCAGGATGATATAATCAACCAAGTCCGCACCCGATGAAAAGTAAACTTAAAAGGGGATCACATTCTATCCAGATAATGAACTAAATGGGAATGATGAAGCAAAATTCTTCCACGAGGGATAACTCGGTGGAGAAATTGAAGGGATATACACTTTCTGTTTAACATTGACAACTCTATTAGAGAGAGAGTAACATAACTTTGCAAAGAGGATAATACGCTGACAAAACATCAATGAATGCAAATGAGTGATGAATTTTAAATTCATCTATGCATGACGTATATGAATGTATGGATGTTATCATGCGCATGCTGACAAAACAACCATAATATACTGGGGATAACCAGACAAATCTAATCTTTAGTAGAGACAACACTCGGCCTAGTCACATGCAGGACGAAGATTAGATTCCACGAGAGGGTAAGCATCAACAGAGGAAACAAAGTCCTATTTCACGGCTTAACTTCACTGGGAAAAACATGGCTTGAAAACAATCAAAGAACCACCTGACTAACAACAAATAAAGTTGTGGGAATATCATAAACTCTTCTATGTTTCACCGGGGAATACCAATACGGACTTCGATAAGGGAAGAGGAAGTTTTATTGTCTATACTTCATTGTAGATTCCAAAACTAACTTCACTAGGGGGAAGATGAAATCCATGTCATCGAGACTTCAACTGGGGATGTCAATACAGACTTTACCGGGGAAGATGCAACACTACATCGTTGATACTTCAACTGGGAATTGTTATGCTAACTTCATTGGGGGAAAAAGAAGCCACACAAACCAAAGAGAGCCTAGATGCAGTCTTCAATATCAGGCATAATAGTTGTGTAAAATTCTTTGGAGAGAGATCATGGAACTTCACGGGATGACAAATTCAGAGGGAAGCATCACCCTTGACTCATCTGGAGAATTAAGGAGTCGACATCATAGTAATGGGTCAGCTCATGGGAATTTTAAATCAGACTCAGTGCACAATGAGAGAAAACCCAAGGAGTAAACGCCTATCTCAAAACTTCTTAGAATGTATATTGCCCTTGTCTGGTTGTTTGGAGGCATAGTACAACAACAATATCATAATTGGAGGGCGTAATATCCTGCTAAAGATTCTACATTACTTCTCAACACGAAGGGAGAAAGAGTTCAACAACTAAGCACATGCTTTGTAACTTTGCAAACTCTGCTTGATCACCTTCTGACCGTGAAAGGAAATTACACTCAGTTGGAGAAATCTGAATCAGGACCTGACTAGAGAGGATGGGATTATGAACCCACCATCAAATAATAACTTGAAGAAAATCTTAACGAAGGCTTAACTTGGGAAGAAAATGGGATTACAAACCCAATATCAAACCACAACCTGGAAGACACCCACTAGCTGGTCAGTTACTGTATAGGGAATCATGCACACCTCTACAAGGCTGATTATGAGAAACAATCCTGCTTGAGGAAGGTCTTCAGCTTGGGGAGAACATAGTAATCATCTTGACAAAAAATCTAGAAATGCCCTTGGAAACAAATTTGGTGTCCCAAGTTTACCGTACTGGTCGAGATATTTTTTCCACGACTTGCCCTCGGTTGTCTGCTTTTAAGATAATCTGCCTGACTAAAAGGTTCCTAAAGATTCGTCAAATCTCGACGTAACTATCCTAGATTAGCTGAATGTTGCATCTTCTTTACTTGACAACTTCTTCTTAGCTACATGCCTTTGCTGATACTCAAATGTAAGATTCTTTGATATCACGCAGTGGTTTTACAAGCAAGATAATATTTATTCTAAGAATGATAATTCTAATGCAACAATTATGTAAGTCTTGAAGATTTTATTGAAAATATTTCGAAAAACCTTATAAATGAATCACTAGCTAGGATGCAAAATTTATTTTCATTTTTATCAAATATAACAAAAGCATATGGTACTAACAAAAAAAAATTAGCAAAATTCATGAGTCAGAAAACGCTATTTGATTGAAGTATGCTTTCGAAATAAACCTTGTTTCAATTAGGACTTTTGAGGGTTGTAACTTGGCCTGGTTCACGGTTTTAGAAAAACCGGATTTTAAGGCTCAAAATTATTTGGTGCCCACCCCCTTCATGATGTTCTCCTGTCCTAAGTTCAGTTAACTCGACCTAAATATTCATCTCTCAAAATAAATTTCGAGACAGTTGAGGAAACAACCAAGGTTTCTTTGGATACGACAATCACTTATTTTTTACTCTTATTGTATGATCACGCAACATATTTCCTTGCTAAGGATATCCATGTAATCCTTTTTCTCCTTTCAGGCTTTCCATCATTTTCCCTAACTTTTGCCTGGACCAATTCTTTTTGAATTTGACTATGAAGCCCAGCGGGATGCCTTGACTTTTGCCTAAGCGAGTTTTTTCAAGTTTCGACTTAGCGAGGCTTTTTGTCTTTTTCTTCAATCACTTCTTATTCATTTCATTTTTTCACTCATTTTTATATTACCTTTTCTTTCTTTCTTGAACATGTCGTGTGATGTTGAGTCATTTTCGACTTGCTGGAAGAATTGTGACTGTCCTATTTCCTGGAAGATGAGGGATAACCATTGTTGTATCATCGTCTACTAACTTTCTGATGTGCGAGAGATACCCATTGGGGTATTGTCAATTGATGCACAATCTTGATAAGTGAAGGTTAGCCATTACAATTTTGAGTCTCCTCAACCTTTTGAAGGATAACCATTGTTGTATCCTTAGATGCGCATTTCTGATGAGTTCCGAACGCTCGATAAAATTAACTGAACACTACCCTGCCCCCGGTTAAAAATGAGGGTTTTTTCTGAATAGAAAAGAAACTCCTGCTTCAAGGCTCAAAGGGGTTAACGAGGGTTTCACTCCCTTATATCTCCGGTGTTTGGGAATTTGAAACAATGCCTATACATCGTCAACAGGGTTTTATTCAAAAGCATACAACCATAAATTTTGCATTTTAAATTCATCATCCTCTCCCCAAACCATGCCTAGGCAAGATAATGGATAACAATTTGGTGTCATAATGCAAAAATCAATTTAAAATCAAAAATAAATACGAGTGAAACGAATGGATATCTTTAAGACAAACATATTCATTGTATTAAGATAATCATTCAAATGTAAACAAGTTCTTACATGCAAACAATACGATGATTAACAAGAAGAATTACAAATGAGAAATCAGTAAAACTGCCAGTAAACATGAGAAAGCTGATCATCTTTGAAATCCAGGGCATTCTTTAATCACGTTTATTCTTCGACAAAAACTTGGCTTGAACCTCAAGACAAATACCCTCAAGTGATAAGATACCACTTCTGACCAATTTATGTACTTCAGCTTTTAATGGATAACATTGTTCAATACTATGCCCAGGGGCTCCCTGATGAAAAGCACAAGTCAAATCAACTTTGTAGTACCAAGGTATCTTCTCAGGAATCTTCGGTGAAGGTCGGGTATGAACCAAATTCCTCTGCATTAGAATAGGAAACAACTCTGTATAAGTCATTGGAATTGGATCAAACTGAGCTTTCTTCTGATCAGGAACTTGCTGATTCTGTTGACAAACTAGAGTGGCTGGAGGTAAATTGAACACCGGGATGACAGAAGAAACATGTTGATTCTGACGATGATTATTTCTTCCTCTAGTTCTCTTCTTGGAAAAGTTATTATCGAACTTCTTCACACCACTAGTTGTGCCACTGTCTTCAGATAAACATTCCTTTCAGACATCCTCTTCTAGAAGCACTCTCACATTCGCCTTTTCTGGGAACTCATCGGTGCATTGACTATCACCTTCTCATGATAGAATGATTTCCGAGTTTCTGTGAAGACTTTTGCCATCTATTCTTCCTTCCTAGAAGGATTGACTTGGGCGGCAACCAAAGTTTTAACCAAAGAAGTTAGATATTCCATATCAGCCTTTAAAGTAGTTACCTCTTTGTGGAGTTCAACGATCTCTTGCTTAATGCTTTCCATCTTCCCTTAGCACGAGTGTTGTACTGATGAGACAACTTGATTCTGGAGACCAGAGGACCTTGGGTAAGACTTCTGTGGAACTCATGAAATGCATAGTCAAACGTAACATGATGCATGACATTCAATACAAATGCCATATTCTTATTTCCAAAAGTTCATACACTTTGATTCCAGTTATTAAGCCACAATGTTATTATATATTCTTTTTTCATGTATTTATTATATATTATATATTATTTTTTATGTTTATTTTTTGTCTTAACAATTGGAATCAAGGAAGTAATGTTTGGAAAGAAAAACATGTATGCTGATAATTATATTAACATGCTATGTATGCAAACATATGGGATCAAAGCTTCACTGGTACTGGATAACTGCTGAACTGATAACAGAACCACTGTCATATGTAATAAGATCAAAGGTCCAGACCAATTAAAAATACCAAGGATCAAAGTCATCAGTATAATCAGAGTCACCAATGGAACATGTATAGTCACCATCTATACCTGTATAGATCATTCCCTCCCCACTCACGGGTAAAGACTAGGTCATGGTAATGTCAATGGTAACTCGGAATCGAGGGTACTCCTGAAAAACTATCGCCATATCACCTACGTGAAAATGATAGACCCTCATTTGTACCTCATCTGAGCATAGACGACATGGCGGCATAGTGAAACCTAAGTCAACTAGCCGTTCATGTTCCACTCTATTCCTAGTGTTCCCGTGGTTTTCACTTGGCCTAGGTATTGGGCCTTTTAACTCATAGTAACACCCACCCAACAAAGAAACAGAGAAACCATCACATCAATAATATAACAAATAACGATAAAGATACAATGTAAACAAATTCTCAAACATATACAAAATGAATAATCCATAAAAGCATAATGATAAACACCCTAAGAAAAAAAAATGGGAGCTAGGATTGACTCATGGAATAGACCAGCAATTGGTCGACATGATCCCCAGTGAAGTCGCCATTTTTCTGTAGAGGTAAAATCAATGAAGTCGCCACCGAGTATTTATTTATCCCATATGAAAGGGAAAGGAATATCATCGAAGAAAAACCTAAAGGGGGAAATCAAGGTCTTGCGACCGAGAGATTGGGTAAGGGAGTCGATTACGCGAGGGGAAGGTATTAGCACCCCACACGTCCATAATACTCTAAGGGATCCACTCTCGCCATTCTAATCAAAGGGTGTGTTCAATCTAATACTTAAGGGTTATAAACTAAGAGAGAATGCATGCAAAGAAAAGAGAAAGAATGTAGGGAAAATAAAGTTATACTCGCTTGGGCCCTACCCCAATGCCTACGTATTCTTTTTAAGGAATCAGAGCTACCGTAGTTCGACACATATATTTTATTTGTTTGTATTTTTTTAAATGAACAATGTTGCATTCGATCATTCCACCGCTGCTCGACCTTTGGAGACTTATGACCTATAGTGGAAAGGAGCTAACATGCTCTTAGAAGAGAAAAGTCGAATGGCGAAAAGAAATGGATTGGTTGGTATTTTTTACCATGAAAAGAATTTTTTATATGCTTAGCATTTTTTTATACATTTGCTAAGAAAAAAAGAAGTTTTAGTTTAAGTGCAATTATGCAAAAATGGGAAGATAATACCTAAGGGAGACTAACCTATCTTTAATCTAATGTTATCATACAATGAGGGAACCAATCTAAGTTAGCATGCCAAAGAAAATCTAACAAACTATCCTATAGGGAACATACAATGAGAGCAAAGTCGTGATCTCAATTTCTAAATTGAGTGACTCATCGATCAACAAGAAATAAAGGAAAGCAATAAAGTCCTATAGGGAGCATGCACTGAGAGCGAAGTCGTGATCTCAATTTCTAAATTGAGTGACTCATCGATCACCAAGAAAGTCAACAAACACAAGCACAACACATATAGCAAATGAAGTGCGGAATGCCGGCTACAGGTCTTTAAACAGCGACTTCGAGCGCATGCTCTTTATTTCCTACTTCTTATGGTATCTAGAAAAGCAGTAAATGAATGCGATAAGATGCGGAAATGAGGAATAAAATAAGGTCACGATGATACCGAACGGAGAAGGTCCGTTGCCTCTTCAGAATCATGGAAGCAATAAGAAAACTCTACATAAAGCTACTCCACACGAGTGATCCAAGAATTAATCTCCAAGTATTCAATATTGCGAAAGTTGCATCAACATACTATCACAAAATATTAGCTAACAATGACAATGAAAATGATTATTAAACATAAAATAATAGAAAACTCTAATAAAATTCTAAAGAGAAAACCTAAAAAATATTTAAAATATTCTACTATTTTTGTACCTTTTTTATTATCAATTGAAAGAAAATATTAAACTATAAGAAAACTAAAATAAAATAAAAAAGAAGTTATAAGAGAAATCGTAAAACATTCTAATAAAAAATTTTTATCATAAAAATCGACATAAAAACTATGACTAAGAAAAAGATAATAGGAAGATAAAAAAAGAAATGATTGATTCTAATCAGAGAGAGGTGAAGAATTAGAACTAGGTGTTTAGTTAATAAATTGGCACAAAAACCTGCCAACATGATCTAATAGCTTTTTTTTGAACCCTTCTGGCTACACAGTCAAAATAACGGGCCTAGCGATGGATGCATGGTCCGGCCCGGCCCCTGTGAATGAATCCAATAAGTTCATTTTATTTGCTTGTATTGAATAAAAGTAACAAAATAAAAGAACAACTAATAATGAAAATGGAGATAAAAGAGGAACGATGTCATTTTGTAGAGAAATCTAGGGTTCGAGGTTGGCGGCATATCATTTTCTTCTTATAACCAAGCTTCGCTTTATAGACCTCCGCCTCGTCTCCATTTTTCTTTAGCTGTGGCTACATCACCTTCAATTTTCACCGGCAGCCTCCTCCTAACAATTTGCACCGCTGTTTTTCTACTCTTCCTCCATAACAATGTCGCCTCACCATAAATAACCGTCTCACACTCTCTATGTGTCATCTCGTTCACACGGTTTGAGCAAAGTCACCGTCGCGGATTCAAGCTCCAAAGGAGGGATTATGATTCAGAGAAGACGGAGCACATATAATTGAATCAAGAACATATTCGAATCAGACTTTATTGAAGATCTGAAAGTGAGGATGCAATTTCGAGTTTAATGGTTTGACTTCAGGTATGCGCTCGCCCTTCCTTTTCCTCACTCTTTCCTCTCACATATTTCTCTTCTTCCGATTTTGTTTCTGCGTTTTTGTTATTGATTTTGAATTGTGGTGTTTATGAAGATGCTTGATACTATTGCACATCGTTGCTCGATGAGGCTTGATAGGAAGTAGATGAAGACGGTTGATGCAATGAAGATGAAGAGGATGCATATGTTGTTCTTGCGATGCCGTTCCGATGAGTGTTGCAGTTGCTTGAAGTGATAATGAAGTAGGTTCTGTGTGATGCGGTTAGGTTGTGACATCGAAACAGAAAAGAAGATTGATATGTTGATATGTTATGCAGATGCAGATTCTTGGTATGAATTGAAGATGGAGACTGTTGCCGGAGAATTGGCAGAATGCTGTTGATACCATGATTGAATATGTAATGGAGATGTGAGATTCAGAGCTTGAGGCTAGTCGATGCAAAGTGGTGAGGGTGATGAAGATGAAATAAAGAGTAGAGATCAAGATGAATCAGAGAGTAGAAAGAGAAATAACTTCAAATTTACAGTGAGTTATCTCCCTCTTGCCCTCCTTTCCGATTCCTTTTTCTGATAAGCTATGGTGGATTATACCTCTCTTCCCCCTCTTTTTTTTCTGAGGCCTCTTTCTGTTATGAATTCTTTTATCTCTTCAATCCTCCTTCTGCAATCTGTTATGAATCTGGTCATAAACTATTAGAGGTTGAAGAAGTTTGTTAGAGAATTTTGGATTCTGTTAGTCTGTTGCTGGAAGTTTGTTGAGCTTTTGGATTTTGTTAGTAACTGCTTTTTTCTGTTTTTCAGTTAGAACAGTCGGCGGTTTTTTTTTGTTAGTTTTCTGTTAAATTTGTTATGAGGTTTTCTGTTGGAAGAGTGGTTAGAAATGAGTTGAGTTGGTGCAATTTATGCAGGTAAATGAAACAGCGCCATGAGACACCAGCCTTGAAGATGCCTACCGATTGAGGTTAAAGCAATGATGTAGTGTTGCTCATATGAGTCTGGTTTGTTAGAATACTGACAACTCATGTAAGCATTATTCATGTATGATATGTGTGATACGGTGGCAGAATCGACTGTTTTTGAAAATGCTGGTTTTCATTTTGCATTTTGTATTCGCAAAATGTCGCGGTAAGCAAGATTCGCCACCGACTATTATATTATCCAACTGGAAAGGAAAAAAGCACAGGAAAATTCCTTTTTCGAGATTTTGAGTACGGGGGGTAGATTATAGAAAGGGAAGGTGTTAGCACCCTTTCTATCCATGGTTTTCCATGGGCTCTTAGGTACTTGCTCATCTTTTAAAAATTGCTTGTGTGTGTTTGTTTTGAAAAGTTTTGTTTTACTTCGTTTTAACCCTTGTTTTTGTCCTCAAGAGTGTTACGAAGTTGTTTTTGAAAGCTTTGTTTGAAAAAAAAGTGTAAGTGTGAAAAGTTTGATTTTGAGCAAGTACGTACTAGCATCTACTTACCCGAAAAAGGATTATTTCTATTCTCGTTTCCTTTAGACAATACTATCCTACTATTGAAAAATAGGTAGCACCGTCATCAGAGTTGTAAGGGTCAATTCGAAAGGGACGTGCGATCACTTAAAGCAATGTTAGGACGTCTTATTAATAACCCTAGAGTCTTAAGATCATATTCGAGGCAACATTTCCGAACGGGACATTTGATCTTTGTCTAGACATGAGGGACACCACTAAGACACCCTATACTTAATGACCGCTCACCGAAGGCAACCGAAGTGAGAGTATACCCTAAGAGTGTGCATGTGCGAGTGATTTGTTTTCAGTTATTATCTTTGCACATTAGGGTTTTCTAGCCATTTTAAATTATCATGCAATCTTATCATACAATCCTATTAACATACATCTAAACAGTTAATATTTGCGAGAATTAAAATGCGAGAAATAAAAACCTACGCTATTACAAGGCTTCGGGGTAGGGATTAATTACATAGCCAAAAACCTGTAAAAGATAAAAAATAAAGAAAATCCTAATTAAGCTATTACATACCGTGAGCAGTTACATTAATATTGCAAAAAAAAGTATAAACGCGCGTGATGAATCGAAAGCGAGAGATTTAGGGTTTTGACCCTAACTACCTAACTATAATTTAAAAGAAAAATCATTTTTTTTGTGGTTTTTTGCTATAAAGTTTAATTGAATAATAAAAAAAATCTAATTACTAATTAATTTAAATTAAGAAAAATAATTAAATTAACCTATTTTTTTATTTTTTTTATTTTGAGAAAGAAATAAAAATTAAATCAAAAGCAAACCCTAATTTTTTCTAATTGATTTTAATTATATACAAAAAGTTAGAATTACCCTAAATTAAATTTAAACTAATATTAAATTAAATTTGATAAAATAAAAAACATAATTCTAAATTTTGTGAAACTTGATTTTATGATTTTTTTGTGAAAAAAGAAATTGATTTTGTTAAAAAACAATTAAGTAAATTAAATTAAATTAAAAAAGAAAAGAGAAAGAATGGGCCTGGTATTAGCAACAGAGGGGTGTGGTTGGCAAATCTGAGCCCAACAAGCTCTAGCCCTTTTTGACTTTTCCAATCCCATGCATTACGTTTGACTTATGCACATGGTGGACCTTCATTGGGAAGGCCTTAGATTTGACTTGTTGATGATCTGATGGTTGGACGCTGATGATACATGGTGGACTCATTGGATACATGTGCACCTGATTATGCCAAGAAAAATAATATGAAGCAATGTTGGGACCTGGGGTTGAACCCAGACCCTTAAGCGTTCTCACACTGCGCGCTTGCCAACTGAGCTGGCATGGTTAGTTGTCTAAACAATAGTAAATGAATATTATATGATAAAAACAAAAAGTTATATTTCAAAACGCGCGAAATTTGAATTGGCAAGTCAGGGAGTGCCACGCCATCATCTTCCCCGCTGCCTCCGTCGTTTTAGACAAAAGATATTTACCTACGGACACCAGGCGTAGGTATAACCCAGTGCATCTCCAAAACCCTGTGCAAGCATGATAAATCACAACCAATGGTACCAATAAACTCGTTGCAACCTCATGAGCATCATGGTACCATTATCCATGCCTAATTGTACCTGTACAAGAAACCCCTAAAAACAAAGCAAAAACCCTAACCATGGCACTTTCATGTTCAGTCAGTAAAAACGCAATTATATATAACCATTAGCTTGCAAACATCACAAGGTTTAAGAATATGCCAATCAATCATGTTAAAGATGCCAGAATTAAGATTTTCGAATTCAAGAAAATTGATAAACTGTATGAACCTTACAGCGTGATTCTGAGTGTGAGGAGGCTTGCTAGAAATTGAATCTTGACCCTGGGGAGTCCAGCAATCGATTGGGATGACTAAAATGCCTTGAAGTGATCTGAAACATGGAAATCAGTTTGCCACTTTTCTTGAATTTTTTGAAACTTGTTTTCTCTCTTGCACGCCTCCAACCTCTTGGTTTTTGGTCTGCACTTGTTCCTTATGTATCCAAGAATGCATTAGGGTTACAATTCTGTATCAAATCTCTCTCAATTATGATTATTGATTCATGATTT
The DNA here is from genome assembly GCA_948472305.1 of Vicia faba. Lineage (NCBI taxonomy): Eukaryota > Viridiplantae > Streptophyta > Magnoliopsida > Fabales > Fabaceae > Vicia > Vicia faba. Next base: position 1,001,728,141 of record OX451739.1, read on the forward strand.
GATCCTTGTGCAAAATCTTTCCAAATCAATAAAATCCAATCTTTTTGTGTCCATATGAGTCTTGCATGATTTGATCTTGTTTCCAGGTGTGTAATGGACCTAATCATACACAAAATCTCAAGATTTAATTAGCTTTTGATATTTTCATTATTTTATTTTGATTTTATTTGATTTAAATGAAATAAAAAGCAAAATAAATGACAAAAACAAAAGAATGACAATTGGAAGGGATCATGGGTCGTGGTTCACATTACAAACTCAGTGCAAGCATAAAAAGTTGGGCCCATTTGACAAAAAATGCAATTTTGGACATATTTGACTTTTGGCAATTTTGCAAAAAGGGTCAACTTTGCCAATGCATAACTCTCTCAATTTTGACCCTAGAGAGGTGTTATTGGACTTTTTAGAAAGCTTAAGATGTCCTATAAACAACCCTTTTGGTATCATCTCAATTGAGTCTTCCATGTTTATGTATGAATCTTTGACCCAAAAGGTGTTTTTGTTGACTTTTCAAAATGACCTATAATGTCCAAATTCATATCTTCTTGTGAGTGCATATTTTGAACTTGGGAGTTGAAGATAGATTGTAGGGAATTACATCCTATTCAAAATGAGATTTGAATGGGTCATTTTTGATAAAGTATGAGAAAGTTATGCTTGGTCAAAGTTGAGTTGACTTTTCCTACAAAACCCTAATTTAGGAACTTTTGGGTTTTGATGAATTATGAGTAATCCTTGAGGAATCATGATCAACCCTTGATCAAATGATGAATAATACTTCAAAATGAGAATGTTGACCAAAAATCTTGAAGTTTGACTATATGTGGGCCACAATTGACTTTTGCCCAAGCACAGTGGATTTTCAGGCCTTTGAGCAATTGACTGAGCAAATTTCCTCTGTAAGGCTTGAAACTTGGTATGGATGATCTTGAGAACATATTAGGACAATGGTGAGCATTTGGGATCCTTTGGACTCAAACATCTTGATGCAAAATGAAACCCTAATTTGAGGTAGACTGCTTTAGGAGATGGTTTGTCTGGTCAACCCTTGGACTTCCTTGAGCAATTTGAGAACCTCACTTGACATGTATTGAGAAATATGGGACGGAAAATTTTGGGGTACAACAGCTGCCCCTGTTCAATCTTCTTACACCTGAGGATGTAGATTGGCTTGTCTGCCTTTCGTGATCCAAAGGTTGAAGATGATTGAACACTAGAGTGCCCAGAAAGTTGCACTCGCATGAAGTGGTACTTGTCTTGCGATATCAGGAATGGGCTTATAAATGCCATTTGGAAGTCAATGACGGAAGATGGGCTTAAAGATTCCATCAGAAGAAGTGTCGATCGCATAAGAGATTCCTTCGCGAGAGCCCGTACACCTGTTGTCGAGGACGACTCCGCTGGGGAATGTTGGTCTCTGTCTTGGGAGAAATAGAATTTTAGGAGCTTCAATTGTCCGTTATTCTATTAGGGAATCATATCTTAGTCGAGGAGGTGAAAATGAACTTCTATCTGGTCGAGCTCCAGGCTTTGCAGTGATTTGCTGAGGAAAATAAGACTACTGCTATCTGGTCGTGCTCTAGGTTTTACAACGAATTACTGGGGAGATAAGATTAGGCTTGCTATCTGGTCGTCTTCCAGGCTTTTCAATTTCTCAATTCTTATCTGGCCGTGCTCCAGGCTTCAGAAGGAATTAGGTAGTTATCCGGTCGCATCCGGGCTTCAACTTGAATTTAAGGCATACTAATATCCGATCGATTTCCGAGCTTCATAGTATTTGGCCGAGTAAACTGCTATTTGGTCGAATTCCAAACTTCACAGTACCTTATACTGTTACCTGGTCGTGTCCTAGGTTTCAGTGTCCTATACCGTTATCTGGTCGATTCCAGGCTTCATGGTATCTTGTATTGCTATCTGGTCGATTTCCAGGCTTCACAATAACTTGTTGAGGGTTAAGTTGTTTTCTGGTTGATTTCCGGGCTTCAAAGCTTGTATTTAAGATATACCACTATCTGGTCGATTCCAGGCTTCGTAGTATTTTGGAGAAATCAAGATGTTATCCGGTCGATTTCCGGGCTTCATAGCTTGAACTAGAATAGAAATCTTAGTATCAATTTGACTGAACCAGAGAAAAATTGTGAGAACTTGATTGTATCTTTTCCTGAAAGGTAAAGAGTTAGTCGTATGAAATGTCATGATGTATGAAATGTATTGAGTAATGATGTTCTCAAAATAAATGAGATTGTGATGTATGATGCATATGCACATGCTACGATGTATGGATATGCAATGTTCTTGTGATATTCTCCGGCTGGGGAGAATAAATCTTGGACTGCTGTTGGAGAGTACAAGGAGTTGAGTTCTTCATTCTCGCTGGGGATAGTGACCGAAGATGATGAGTTGGAGACTTGTGTCCGTTCTGCTCAAGAATATTCTGCTGGGAGAGACTCTGTTTGAGAATAAGCCTGTGGGAGAATGACTCTATGGGGAAGAGAGATACTCTATTGAGAGATCTGCTGATTTGGAGAAATAAACTCCACTGGTGGTGAACTTCTATTGCTGGTGATAGATAAACTCTGCTTGGGCAGAATTTTGCCGACTCATTCGCGATTATGAACCTCGGCTGGGGAGAGCTAACACCACTGTCTTTGAATACTTCCTACTTTGCGGGAAGTGTATGTAACTTTAGTTATTTGCTCAAACTGGCTTCATCCCTGTACCTGGTGGGTAGAGCAACTGTAAGGTTTGGACACTTCTTGTTTGCCCATGTTCCTGGAATTACGAGTAATTGTCTTTTGTTTCTTATGTAAATATTTATGAGCAGCAATTATTTTCAAATGCATATATCGAAAATGAATCATTGGACGTTCTTGTAAAAAAAACAGAAAAATAAAAAAAAAACAAGTTGAATTTTGTGAAATTGAATTGTATTGATTTTAAAGTTGGCCTGTAACAGGCGTTTTGTACGAGAGACTGACGTCCTAGTAAGAGAACGCCGCCGAGGGAACATAATTTATACAATTTATGTAAAAGAAAGAAAAAACAGCTGTGTGAACAGTCCCACTGGGTTCCAACTCTGCTATTGCCTTTATATCTTTGAGCGTCTCATCACTTTGCTACTTGGTCGAAGATAGATCAGATTGATTGACGCCGTCCGAGCTTGATAGCCGATACCGAAGTCTGTTTGCAAGATGATCCAATTAGAAATAGTGTTACGCTTTAATCCCTAATTTTTTCCTGGACCGCCCTTTCGGGTTTTTAGTCCACCGGGATACCCTTTTTTTGCCCAAGTCGCCTTTTCAGGTTTTCGACTTGCCGGGTGTACAATTTTTTCATTTTCATCCCTTACTTTTTCCCGAACCCTTTTGGTTCGCCGGGAAGCCCTTTTCGCCTAGGCCAGTCAACCTAGCGGGTCTTTGATTATGCGTAGTATCTTTTCACTATGTCTGCATTGACGGGGTGAGGAAGGTCGTCACCATCCATGGTGGTTAGAATCATAGCTCCTCTTGAGAAAATGTTCTTGACCACAAATGGCCCTTCGTATGTGGGGGTCCATTTTCCCCTGGGATCACCTTGCGGTAGTATGATGTGTTTGATCACTAGATCCCCGACTTGATATTCTTGACGTCTGACTTTCTTGTTAAAAGCCTTGATCATTTGCTTTTGATACGTCTGACCATGACAAATAGCAATAAGTCTTTTTTCATCGATTAAGTTCAGCTGATCAAGCCAGGTCTGGATCTAATCATCTTCGCTCAAACGTGCATCCTTCATAATCGGGAGAGAGGGTATCTGAACTTCGATGGGTAGGACTGCCTCCATGCCATACACCAGAGAGTAAAGTGTTTCCCCTGTCGATGTCCATGCTGAGGTACGGTACCCATGAAGAGTGAATGGTAACATCTCATGCCAGTCTTTGTATATCACCGTCATCTTCTGCACAATCTTCTTGATGTTCTTGTTAGCTTCTTCAACAACCCTATTCATCTTCGGCCGATAGGGAGAAGAGTTGTGATGCTGTATCTTGAACTGTTTGCAGAGCTCGGTGATCATCGTATTGTTGAGATTTATACTATTTTCCGTAATGATCCTCTCTGGTACACCGTATCGACAGATCAGATTGTGTCGGATAAACTGCGCCATGACGTTCTTGGTTACTGTAGCAAAGGAAGTTTCCTCAACCCACTTCGTAAAGTAATCAATAGCCATCAAAATGAAACGATGGTCGTTAGACGCATTAGGTCTGATCTCGCTGATCATGTCGATGCCCCACATTGCAAAAGGCCAAGGAGCTGTCAAAACATTCAGAGGAACTGGAGGTACATGCACCTTATCAGCATATACTTGGCACTTATGACAGGTCCGAGAGTGCTGATAACAATCGGCTTCCATAGTAGACCAGTAATATCCTTCCTGTAGGATTTTCTTTGCCATGGTATGTCCACTGGAATGAGTTCTGAAGGTACCTTCATGTAACTCTGCCATAATCCTTTCTGCCTCGCTCTTGTCCACATATCGCAGTAAGGTTGAATCATGGTTACGCTTATAGAGGACACCATTACTGATGAAGAACTTCGCAGCGAACCTTCTCAAGAACTTCTTATCATTAACAGATGCACCCTCGGGGTATTCTTGAGCCTCAAGATACCTCTTTACCTCATGAAACTAGGGCTTATCTGCTACCTCTTCAGTCTCGATGTCACAGCAATATGCGAGTTCGTCCAACCTCTCAATGGTAATCTGGGGAGCTTTATTGTCCCACCTGACTTTGAACATAGAAGACATGGTAGCTAGCGCGTCCGCTAACTGGTTCTCTTCTCTGGGAAAATGTTCAAAGGTTATCTCCTCGAAGTGTGGGAGCAATGTCAGTACATACTCTTTGTAAGGAATAAGACTCGGGTGCTTCGTATCCCACTCGCCTTTGATCTGACTTATCACTAAAGCGGAATCCCCGAATACACTCAAGAACTTAATCCTCAGGTCAATAGCATCTCGAAGACCCATGATACACGCTTCATACTCCACCATATTGTTGGTGCAGTTAAAGCATAATCGGGCGGTGAACGGAGTATGACAGCCCTCAAGAGATATAATTACAGCACTGATGTTGTTACCCAATGCGTTAGAGGCTCCATCAAAATACATAGACCATCAGGATCCTTCCTCGGGTCTTTCATCCGGTCCAGGTTCTTCACAGTTGGTTACCAACATGATGTTCTCATCCGGGAACTCAAAATTCATGGACTGGTAGTCATCCACGGCCTGATGCGCCAAATGATCTGCCAACACACTCCCTTTGATTGATTTTTGGGTTGTGTATTGGATGTCGTACTCGGTTAAGATCATCTGCCATCTTGCTATCCTTTCGGAGAGAGCGGGCTTCTCGAAAATATACTTGATTGGATCCATCTTTGATATCAACAAGGTGGTGTGAGTCAGCATATACTGTCTCAGCCGGCGAGCAGCCCATGCCAAAGGGCGACAAGTTTTCTCGAGCAATGAGTATCGGGTCTCACAGTCGATAAAATTTTTGCTAAGGTAATAAATGGCATGCTCTTTTCGGCCAGACTCGTCATGCTGCCCCAGCACGCACCCCATTGAATTGTCCAGCACTGTCAAGTATAAAATCAAAGGTCTTCCTTCAACTGGAGGCATCAAAATTGGCGGTTCTTGGAGATATTCTTTGATTCTTTCGAAAGCTGTCTGGCATTCGTCATTCTACTTTACTACTTGATCTTTCTTCAGAAGCTTGAAGATTGGCTCACAAGTAGCAGTCATATATGAAATGAACCGGGCAATGTAATTTAGACGTCCCAAGAAACATCTAACTTCCTTTTTTGTGCGAGGAGCCGGCATCTCCTGTATGGCTTTTACCTTTGCAGGGTCCACCTGAATACCCTTATCACTGACGACGAAGCCTAGAAGTTTACCAAACCTTACCCCGAAGGTACACTTGTTCGGATTCAACCTCGGCTTGTATGTTTTCAACCTATCAAACAGTTTCTGGAGATGATCAAGATGCTCTTCCTCAGTCTGAGACCTTGCTATCATGTCATCAACATAAACCTTGATCTCGTGGTGAATCATATCATGGAACAAATCGACCATGGCATGTTGATAAGTTTCCCCAGCATTCTTCATCCCGAAAGGAATTACCTTGTAGCAAAAGGTGCCCCACTGTGTAACGAAGGTTGTCTTCTCCATGTCCTCGAGAGCCATCTTGATCTGATTGTAACCAGAAAAACCATCCATGAAGGAGAAGATCTTATGTTGTGCAGTGTTGTCAACCAGAACATCGATGTGAGGAAGTGGGAAGTCATCTTTGGGGCTTGCCCTGTTTAGATCTCTATAGTCCACACACATTCATACCTTACCATCCTTCTTAGGCACCGGAACAACGTTGGAAACCCACTGTGGATAAGAAGTGACGGCTAAAAATCCCGTATCGAATTGTTTCATGACCTCAACTTTGATTTTCTCAGACATCTCAGGGCGCATATGGTGAACCTTCTGCTTTACCAGGGGACAGTCTTCCTTAGTCGGCAGGCGGTGTACCACAATATCAATGTCTAAACCAGGCATATCTTCATAAGACTAAGAGAAGATCTCAACATAGTCACGTAGCATCTGTATCAACCATTGCTTGACACTAGGATCCAAATTCGCACTTATCTTGACCTCTTTCGTGTCTTCCTCTGTACCCAAATTCACTGATTCAACTGGCTCTTCATGAGGCTGTATGGCCCTTTCTACTTGTAGTAACAGTCTAGCAAGCTCTCCAGACACATTACAATCATCCTCATCTTCGTCCTCGACTTGGTTGATCGGATTTTTGAATTCATAACTGGTAGTAGTAGAGTTGTTATCAATGGGATCTAGAGTGGATATGGATCTGCATTATGATACATGAGTGTGTGTAAGAGAATAGCTGTTTTTATAAAGTGAAAGACAGAAAAAGAAAAACAAGGAGCACAAAATTTGTAATGCAAGAAACGTCCAATGTTTTATTAATGATATATGAAAATGACAAGTAATAAGCCCTCACAAGCAAAGCCGAGGTGCCTCGGGCCACAAAGTTTCAAACTGTTTATTACAAATATTAAAACAAAATGTCAATTACTGCGGAATAAAATAAACAGGTATGAAGTCCTTCACCGTCAAGTTGTTCAGTCTATCATTGGTTGTTGGGTAGATCCAATTGTTGATGTTTGAATCTTCTTCACTGTCCTCGATTGCATTAACTCCCCGATTGCTGATGTGTAGAGGATGTCTTCCAATCCGTGCGTGCCTAATAGCCCTTTGATCCCCAGTAGTAAAGCCCAAACCAAATTTGTTAGTTTTGTGAGTGAAATTAGGGAGCTGACCCCAATTGTTACACCCACCTTCTTCAATTAAAGCCCTGGCGTCTTTGAGAGAAGCCATCTTCAATGGAGGTTTGCTGGTAGTAACTTCAGTTGACGCCAAAGTATGAGGGACCTCTTCAAAGTTCTGACAAGGGGTTTCTCTGAATTCCCCGTCCATCTCCATGTAGCGGAAGGAATTGAGATGACTCACCATATACTCCTCTTCACCTCGTACCGTGACAATCTTCCCCTTTACCGGATATTTCAACATTTGATGGAGTGTGGACGTAACTGCCCCAACCTTATGAATCCAAGGACGACCCAGCAAGCAAGAATATGATGGTCTGATATCCATCACATAGAAGGTGGATGCAAAATCCTGAGAGCCAACTTTGACAGGGATGTCCACCTCCCCGTGCACCATTCTTTTTGACCCGTCGAAAGCCCTGACCACAATGTTGCTCGGCTTTAGAATTAAACCTTCACAATCCAGACGGTCCAACGCTTTCTTTGGCAGAACATTCAATGAGGAACCGATATCTACCAGTACATGGGCCATAGTGGTGCCCCTGCACTCGATCGAGACGTGCAGAGCATCATTATGATTTCTCCCCTTAGTAGTCAGATCTGCATCTGAGAAACCTAGCCCATTGTCGGCAGTCAGACTAGCTACGCAATCTTTGAACTGATCGACTGAAGTTTCCTGCGGCACATGCGTAGTCTTGAGGAAAGCAATTAGAGCCTTTGCATGGGCTTCATAACACAATAACAAGGACAACATGGAGATTTTTGATGGGGTTTGCCCCAGCTTCTCGACTACGTTGTAGTCGCTCTTCTTGATAATCTTCAAAATTTCCTCTATCTCTTGTTTCGAGGTTTCTACAATGATCTTCTAAGGTGCCTCAGTCCGGGAAGGCTCACCTGTGATTTCTTTGCCCCGAGTCCCAGATGGCTCGGCGAAAGGGGTGATAACTAGAATGAGAATCGAGACAGTAGTTGATGTACTAGCAGATGGAATGACAACAAGTTTGCAGACAGTCGGAGGGGAAATCTCAGGAGAAAAGAGTCTTCCACTTCTGGTGACCTTGCTAGCCCCAGCAATATTGCTGACATCAACACTAGCTTCCTCAATTTTTAAGTCTTGTTTAACTCCATGGTAATACACATCAACACCATAGTGCCAAGGAACAGCCTTATCCGAAGTGTATGGGATATGTGATCGGTGGGAATAGAACTGACTGTTTTGGAATGCTAGTTCGCGTTTGCGTTTGTTTTCACAAAATGTCGCGGTAAGCAAGAGTCGCCACCGTCTTTTATTTTATCCAACAAGGAAAGGACAAAAGCACAGAAAAATTCCTTTTTGAGATGTTTCTCGGGTTCAGGAGGTAGATTATAGAAAGGGAAGGTGTTAGCACCCTTTATATCCGTGGTTATCCACGGGCTCTTAGGTACTTGCTCACTATGTTTTCAAAAGTTTGCTTTTCTTTGTGTTTGTGGGTTTTAAAAAAGAGTTTTTGTTTTAAAAGGGGTGTAAGTGAGAAAAGTTTTGTTTTGTTTTTAAAGGAGCAAGTACTTAAGAACATCTACCTACTCTAAAAGGAATTAAACTGTGCAAAGGTCCTTTAGACAGTGCTATCCCACTATTGAGGAGTAGGTAGCACCATCGATGGAGTTTTCGGGTCAATTCAATTTAAGGGACGTCTGGCCACTAAAGCAATGTTAGGACGCCTTAGCGGTAACCCTAATGTCTTAGATCATTTTTCCGAGGCAACCGTTTCGAGGCAACTTATGATCTTTGGACAAAAGGGCGACCTCTAAAACATCCTATGCTCAATGACCACGTTCGAGGCAACCAAGTGAGGCGTACCTTAAGAGTGGCATGTGCGAGTGTGTCAATTTTCAGTTTATATTATCTTTGTACATGTTATGGTGAGCTACGGTTGATTTTAAGATCTTGTCATGCAATCCTAGTTAGCATACATCTAAACAGTTAATATATGTACGAGAATTTAAAGTGCGGGAATTGTAAATCCTACGCTATTATAAGGCTTCGGGGAGGGGGATTATTTACATGTCCAAAATTGGGGGAATAAAGCAGTAAAGTGTAAAAGTCTTAGTTAAGCTATTACAAACCAGTAGGCAGTTACAATAAAATAAACGTGCGCGAATCTGAAAATAACCTCTAAAAATCCTAAGAATAAAATCTTTTTGTTGTTTTATTTTATTTTGGGAAAATGATCTAAATCTACTTAATTTTAGTTTTGAGAAAATGTTAAGATAATTAAAAGATTAATTAACAAAGTTAATTTAATAGAAAAAACTAGCCTAATGTTTTTGTGGTTTTCTTTTTTAATTGATTTTATGTTGATTAAAAAAAAGAAATAAAATAGTCAAAACAAAGATGAAATCGAAGGAACAGACAGTAAATAAAAAAAAGTATAATTCTGGAGGCCTGGGTCGAAAGAGGTGTGGGCTGTCTTTCGACCCAGTGAAGAGGCTTGATCGAAGGTGCTTGAGGGGCTGCACTCTGGGGGTGTTTGATCTGGATATGTCATCCTTCGATCTGGAAATCCTGGATCCAGTTCGAAGCTAAGCTGCTAAGCTTCGAAACTCTGAACAGGATTCTGAGAGTATATTTCCTGCAAAACGAGACAAATGTTAAAGGTCCAGGGGGGATTTTACCCCCCTGATTCGAATCTCCTCCCAATTCAGGTCCTTCCTCAATTTGAACCTGCTGAAACTGGGTCTGGGTTTGTTTTATCCTGAGATTCGAAGGAGAAACTCAAATCGTGCCCAAGCAATGGCACTATCTCATCTTTGCGCTGTAGCTTACATGGAACATAATCAGTAATAACAAGAATACATATGCAATGTGTATTTAAATGTCATGAAGGTGCAATTTTGGTTTTGCAAACCCTTACCAATTGAAGATGTATGATTTGTGGCTCTGGGTGTGGATATGTTCGCTGGATGGCTGCTTTGGCTTGGATGAAAATGCTGATAACCTTTGGTGGGTTGTGGGCAGCGTATCTCCAAATCCTCCCTATTTCTTTTCTTTTCTCTATTTTTTCTGTGTTTTTTTGTTCCCCCTGTTTTGTTTCTGCAGAGTTTTGTGTGTATTTTTATTTCTGCAGAGTTTTCTTTTCTTTACTATAATTTTTGTAATGTTTTTGTTCCTCCCTGACACTGTATGCTGGCCCTTGTATTTATAGGAGTATGATGGTCTAGTAACGGCAGGAGACAACCAATTAAACAGGCCTTTAAAGCCATGAGACAAGAATCAAACATATTAAAAGATTTCCTTTTTTGAAATATTCATGTCTCTTTGGAATCTTGAATGAACCTGGACACCTTTAATTTTTGAATGCCTCCAGGCCATGCTCTTCGATTGGTCTTGAGTTGCCTCCTTCGAATGGACTTCTTATGTGCCCTTCGAATGGGCCTTCTGAATGCTTCGGCTGCTTGATTTGAAAAGAATCACTCTGGTCGAATCAACTCTTGTGGAGTTAGGAACAGAAAAGGCAAGAATCTGGCCTTTAACTTAGGAATTGAATCCACAATCAGCATTTAATTATTTCTATATTTGCAAGGGACACATGCCATTGTGAACTTTGGGTGAACCTGGACAAGTTAGGATATGTGTTTTTGCTTAGTCATGCCAGCCTACTTCATTCCTTCGAATCTGCCTTCTTTGCCAGCTTCAAAGTCCAATTCGAATCTATTCAGAACATTCCCTATTAGACAACTTCGACCAGCCCTTTTCCTTGTGATGAGTCTAAGTTCTGATTCGAAGTGTCCAGAACTTCCTTCATCAGAGCATCTTAGATTAAGAGAAACTCTGCACTGAAATGCCATTCGAAGGTCATTTCGTTCTGATGTTATGATTGAGGTAAAGTATGAAGTTCCAGTCGAAGGACCCTCTGAAGTACTAGTCGAAGCATTGTGAATTTGACTTGATCGAAGGGGTCCAGCGCTCAATCGAAGACTTGCAGACCATAGCTTGATCGAAGGGTTCCAAACACCTAATCGAAGCTTACTAGTCAAAGCCTGATCGAAGAGTGCCAAATTCCCAATCGAAGACTGGTGAACCAAAACCTAATCGAAGAGTGCCAAATGCCCAATCGAAGACTGGTGAACCAAGCCTGATCGAAGGATTTTGGATGCCCAATCGAAGACTTTTCCTATATGCCAATCGAAAGCCTTAACATAATGCAAATCGAAGTGCTTGTCCATAATGCCAATCGAAAGGCTCCTTCAGAATACCAATCGAAGGGTCTTTCAGAATGCCAATCGAAAGGTACTTAAAGCACCACTCAAAAATTTTCTTTTTCCTTAGGTAAGGGTTTCTGGTCAACCATGTAGGGGGAAGACTTTGGAAAACATGAGAGGGCAAATTTTGGGGTACAACAGTTGCCCCTGTTCAATCTTCTTAAACCTGAGGATGTAGATTGGCTTGCGTGCCTTTCGTGATCCGAAGGTGGAAGATGATTGAATACTAGAGTGCCCAGAAATTTGCACTCGCATGGTGTAGTATCAGCATTGTAATGTCGGGAATGGGCTTACAGATGCCATTTGGAGATTGTTGGTAGGAGGATGGGCTTATAGATGCTATCTGCAGGAGTGTCGATCGCATAAGAGATTCCTTAGTGAGAACTTGCATACCTGTTGTTTGTAGAAGATTCCGCTGGGGAAGTCTAACTTTGTTGAGATTTAGGAACCTGCTTGTACTTCAACTGAGAGAATGCTTCAGCTGAGTTTTAAGAACCTGTTCATAATTCAATTGGGGGGAAACATCTTCATCAATATCTAGGAACTGTCTCGTGCTCACCGGGAGTATACCGTTGAGGTTATAGAACTCGTCCACACTATGACGGAGGAAGACATCAAGATCTAGGAACTGACTCGTGAAGGAGTCTGGAATAAGTATCAGAATGTCAGCCATATCTGGGTCGCATCTGAACCGAGAAGGAACCTGGGTAAGGTTGCTTTGTGAGGAGTTTGGGTAAAACTATATCGGGAAAGAGAAGGAAACTAGATAAGGTTGTTCCAGGATGAGTCTAGGTGAAACTACATCTGAACTGGGAAGAAACCTAGGTAAGGCTGCTTCATGAGGAGTTTAGGTAAAACTGCATCTGAATCGGGAAGAAACCTAGGTAAGGCTGCTTCATGAGGAGTTTAGGTAAAACTGCATCTGAACCGGGAAGAAACCTATGTAAGGTTGTTTTGCGAGGAGTTTGGGTAGAACTACATCGGGAAATTGTAAGGAGGAACCTGGGTAAGGTTGCTTCAGGATGAGTCTAGGTGAAACTACATCTGGAATTGTAAGGAGGAACCTGGGTAAGGTTGCTTCAGGATGAGTCTAGGTGAAACTACATATGAAATTGTAAGGAGGAACCTGGGTAAGGTTGCTTCAGGATGAGTTTGTGTAAAACTTCAGGAGGAACCTGGGTAAGGTCGCTCTGTGATAAGTTCGTGTAAAACTTCAGGAGGAACTTGGGTAAGGTTACTTTGTGATAAGTCCGTGTAAAACTTCTGGAGGAACCTGGGTAAGGTTACTTCGGGCTAAGTTCGTGTGAAACTTCTGGAGGAACCTGGGTAAGGTTACTTCGGGCTACGTTCGTGTGAAACTTCTGGAGGAACCTGGGTAAGGTTACTTTGTGATAAGTTCGTGTAAAACTTTAGAATGAACCGGGGTAAGGTTACTGTGAGATAAGTTTGGTGTAAAACTCCAGAATGAACCGGGGTAAGGTTACTGTGAGATAAGTTTGTGTAAAACTTCAGGAGGAACCTGGGTAAGGTTACTTTGGGATGAGTTCGTGTAAAACTTCAGGAGGAACCTGGGTAAGGTTACTTTGGGATGAGTTCGTGTAAAACTTCATTCAGAAATATATGATAAAGGACCCGTGTAGGATTTTTCAGGATAAACCCGTGTGAAGCTGTATTTAGGAGAAACCCGTGTAAGATTTCTTCATGAGGAACCCGTGTAAAGCTGAATTTGATCGTGCAGATAATTACTCTGTTTAGTTTCCAGAGTTAATCTTGAACTTGCTGGAAGTTGTTGATGATAACCATCTTTCCTGAAAAGGTACATGATTAATCGTATATGACGCATGACATGCATTGTATGATGATATTCTCAAAATAAATGAGATTATGCTGTATGAAATATGTATGCACACGTCATGATATATGAACATGAAATGCTATTGTGGTACATCCGAGTTTGGGAAAATAAATCCCTGACTATTGTTGGAGAATAAAGAGTTTCGCTCGCTGGAGATAACAACCGAAGATAATTTGGGAGAATAATCCTGCAGTAGAGAATAACTCCGTTGGGGAATGGACTGACGAGGAAATGACTCTGTGGGGAGTATATACTCTGCTAGAAGATCTTCTGATTTGGAGAAATAAAACTCAGCTGGGGATGAATTACTGTTGCTGGTGACAGTGAGCCCTATTGGGGATTGAATTTCTGTCTGTGAAAGGAATGAACTCCGCTGGGGATGATTTTCCAATGGCGACTTCACTAGGGATAATATTTTAGACTCTACTAGGGATAATCTTCCAGTGCTGGTGATAGATAAACTCTACTAGGGGAGAATCTTACTGACCCATTCGTGGTTGTGAGCCTCAGCTGTGGAGAATTAACACCACTGTTCTTTTCTTACTCTGTGGGGAGTGTAGATGTTACTGGGACGTGGAATAAGGATATGACAATGACTTTGCATCGAGACTTTTCTGCCCCTGTATCTGCGGGAGAAAGTGCCTGCAGAGGCCTTGTGGATCGAGTATTATTCCAACCTATGAGGTGCTTGGTAATTGCCGATTGAAATGAAAAATCTTCTTCTGGTAGGCAAGTGACGAGATGACGGGACATAGTTGTACGCTTTAATCCCTAACTTTTGCCTGGACTGCCTTTTCAGATTTTCATTCCATCGGGATACCCTTTCTTGCCCAAGCCGCCTTTTCAGGTTTTCGACTTGCCGGATGTACAGATTTTTTTCATTTTTATCCCTGATTTTTGCCCGAACCCTTTTGGTTCGCCGAGAAGCCCTTATTTTTGCCTAGGCCAGTCAACCTAGCAGGTCTTTGATTCACGCGCGGTATTTTTTGACTATGTCCATTCCCTCAGGATGTAAAGAGGTGTCACTGTCGGTAGTAATGTGTTGCCATACTACCAGAAGATCTTCGTTTGATCATGCAAGATTCGTTGCTGGAATTCATGTCCAATGCCCCAATTGATTCTGATGGAGATTTGCCCCTGGCTATTTGGCATTTTGAGAGATTCCTTGAATCTTGACTTGACTGCCCCAGATGATGGACAATGATCATGCCGTGCCCCTTGATTGGAAGTGTTTTTCCACTTGAGGTGATCCCTTTTTTATTGAAAAGGTTTTTGTTCACTAGATATTCGTCGTGCGAATTTCTCTGCCGTTGAACAAATAGTCATATGCAAACAATATTATTTTAAGAATGCAAAGCTTACGTCTGTCTTGAAGTTTTTTGAAAATGCATTTTTTCAGTAAGATAGGAAAATTTTGTAAAATGTGACGTCAACTCAGGATTTACAGCAAGCCCTACAGGAGTCAGGATACCTTTTGTGACAGTATGCTTTCGAAATAACCCGTGCTTGAGCTAGGACTTTTGAGGGTTATATCGTGGCCTGGTTCACGATTTAAGAAACAAAGGATAAAGGCTCAAATTTTATTTGTACCCACCCATTCTTCATGATGTTCTTCGATCCTAAACTCAGCTAATCGTGCATTTAGATCCCGTTTGATTCTTTGCTCTGATATTCCGGTGATGGTTCGGATACTGACAGTTTATTTTGAACAGGCAGTCATTTTTATAAGAGTTTGTAGGACCTCTTTCTTTTTGATTGCATTATCCCTATCTTTTTGCCTGAACTGTTTCTTTTGTGATTACAGTCAACGGGATGCCCCGGTTTTTTTTGTAAGTCTCCTTCATAGGTTTTGACTTATTGGGCTTTTATTTCGAAAGGTAATGATTGTCTGTCCTTACGATTATACGGAACCATCATCGTCTTTTGTTTCGGAAGGACTTCTTTGATGCCATTCATTGTGCACCTGGATCAACTGAGAGAACTACCCTTCCCCAGGTTATAATTAAGGGTTTTAATTCATGAAAAGAAAAACTCCAACTTCTTTGGCTCAAAGGGGTTGACTAGGGATTATCTTCCTTATAACTCCACTGTTTAGGATTTGAAACAATGCCTGTACCTCATCAGCAGGGTCTATTCAAAAGCATACTGTAAAGATTGTGGTATCGTTTTCGTCATCCTCCCTCTAAAGTCTTAGAATTTTTTAATCGAGAGTTGATCATCACAAAAAATAAAAGCAATTTGAATATAGTGAAATACGAATGGATTGATTCAAAACAGACATATGCAATGCATTAATGAAATAAAAGAGTTTGACATGACAATAATTGTTTGAATAAGCAAAGAAAAATACAACTTCAGAATTCAAATGAACAAAAGTCTCTTAGTTTGAACTAGTCATCTCAGATGGAGAATTCTCAGTGAAAGATTTTCATCTCGCCATCCGGCATGAACTCCAACACTCTTCCGTCAATCAAGTCTTGGATCTTGTTCTTCAGAGTCCAACGGTCGTCGGTGTCATGTCCAGGACTACGGGAGTGGTATACACAAAATGCATCGAGACGATAGCCAGGAGAAGAGGTGTTGGGATTCCGGGGAGGATCCTTTAAAGTAATCAGATTGACCTTCAACAAGCATTTCAGTATTAGAGACAATGGTATATCAGTCTCAGAGAAATGTCTTCCAGGCGTATTTTGCTTATGTCGATTACCACGTTGATGTTGGCGAGGTTGATGCTGGGCTTGTGACCCTGAAGCAATCTGAGGAGCTTTTCCCTTGTCTTCTTGCCCCAAAGGTGGTTGAATGATGACTTGACCTTCAACCCTAGTTGTTTTCCCCACTTGGTTATTTTGAAGCAGCTTGTTGACGAGGACCTTGAGCTCTTCTTATCTTTGAGCTAAGTCTTGAATGAGAGCCATCTGGCCCACCAGCTGTCCCATCATCTGGATCTTCATTGTTGCCAACTCAATTTGTAGCCCTTCCAACTGATCATTCCTGATGCCTCCTGGATTCCCTAGGACCAAACCCCTTGTGAGGAGAGCTTTTATTTCTTCTTGCACCTGGGATAGGTTCAAGAACATTTCTTGAAGTTGGGCATTTTGAGCCCGGAGATCTTGGTTGTCTGGTTGGAAAGCCATTGCTTAAATAAACAGGGAGAACATGAGAGACCTGTACTGGATGACCTGTTATGCAATGATATGTATGATATATGTATGCAATGTTTTCAAGGATCTCGCGGGGTAAACAAGAAACTGTTAGAATCTGAATCTGGTAGCTTGATTGAAGGAACTTCATGTTGCTGAGAGTCCTTCTTCAAGAGTCAAGCACACCATATCGAGTGGGTCATAGCCCCTGACTCAAGTTATCATGTTTTGATCTCTAGACGACATTGGCTAGAGGAAAATAAATCCCCTTTGCCCCTTGCTAGACTTTTGATTTACCATAACCTGCATCACAGACCTTTGAGATCCTTGAAATGGTTAAAGAAATGTTAAGGCATGATGTCATGATGTGTATGCTATGCGTTTAAGCAAAAGTGTCAGATGCTGTAAGTAAACCTTGCGATAAATCCAAATTATTGGATAAGGACTGTAACTAAAACCTACAAGGAACTCATGTTGTCAGATAACAAGAATGTGCAAGTAGTTCAAGTTTGAAGGCACACAAGTCACACAAACAACCTTAAGTTTAGGTTGTCATGGAGTTTAAGCATTACCCTCTTTCAGTTCAGTTGGTTTAAACCTGTCCTAAAAATAGTAACCGGGTTCTAGAGGATCTCAATATCACTGACTACCCTCAATCGGTCATAATTCCAGTTTAGCAACCTTTTCTTGCGGCCAGAATCATCGCGAGAGTTTAGTCTCAATGAGTGTAGCATACTGCTACTGTTCTATGGCCAAGTTGGTCAATTTAAGGTTCTAAGGTCAGTTGGTGCTTAATGACTCCTCAGAAGACCCATATTTTCCTCGTTTCAACACAAGGTATATCGGTACAGACTAAGGTGCCACACCAATGTAGCTACTGCTTCATCTCTATCGGTATACGCCGGACAGATCCCTCACAGTTTATTGCTACTTATCTAAAGGGTATCCCCAGATCCGGGTTAGGATCTATAGAACTCCGATACAAGCCCACAAAATTAAAAGCATACAAAGCATACAATTGAAAACACAAGTGATCTAATCCTAAGGTACACCTCACTTATATACATTCCCCAGCAGAGTCGCCAGTTCTGTGATCGGTGGGAATAGAACTGACTGTTTTGGAATGCTAGTTCGCGTTTGCGTTTGTTTTCGCAAAATGTCGCGGTAAGCAAGAGTCGCCACCGTATTTTATTTTATCCAACAAGGAAAGGACAAAAGCACAGAAAAATTCCTTTTTGAGATGTTTCTCGGGTTCGGGAGGTAGATTATAGAAAGGGAAGGTGTTAGCACCCTTTCTATCCGTGGTTATCCACGGGCTCTTAGGTACTTGCTCACTATGTTTTCAAAAGTTTTCTTTTCTTTGTGTTTGTGGGTTTTAAAAAAGAGTTTTTGTTTTAAAAGGGGTGTAAGTGCAAAAAGTTTTGTTTTGTTTTTAAAGGAGCAAGTACTTAAGAACATCTACCTACTCAAAAAGGAATTAAACTGTGCAAAGGTCCTTTAGACAGTGCTATCCCACTATTGAGGAGTAGGTAGCACCATCGTTGGAGTTTTCGGGTCAATTCGATTTAAGGGACGTGTGGCCACTAAAGCAATGTTAGGACGCCTTAGCGGTAACCCTAATGTCTTAGATCATTTTTCCGAGGCAACCGTTTCGAGGCAACTTATGATCTTTGGACAAAAGGGCGACCTCTAAAACATCCTATGCTCAATGACCACGTTCGAGGCAACCAAGTGAGGCGTACCTTAAGAGTGGCATGTGCGAGTGTGTTAATTTTCAGTTTATATTATCTTTGTACATGTTATGGTGAGATACAGTTGATTTTAAGATCTTATCATGCAATCCTAGTTAGCATACATCTAAACAGTTAATATATGTACGGGAATTTAAAGTGCGGGAGTTGTAAATCCTACGCTATTACAAGGCTTCGGGGAGGGGGATTATTTACATGTCCAAAATTGGGGGAATAAAGCAGTAAAGTGTAAAAGTCTTAGTTAAGCTATTACAAACCAGTAGGCAGTTACAATAAAATAAACGTGCGCGAATCTGAAAATAACCTCTAAAAATCCTAAGAATAAAATCTTTTTGTTGTTTTATTTTATTTTGGGAAAATGATCTAAATCTACTTAATTTTAGTTTTGAGAAAATGTTAAGATAATTAAAAGATTAATTAACAAAGTTAATTTAATAGAAAAAACTAGCCTAATGTTTTTGTGGTTTTCTTTTTTAATTGATTTTATGTTGATTAAAAAATAGAAATAAAATAGTCAAAACAAAGATGAAATCGAAGGAACAGACAGTAAATAAAAAAAAAGTATAATTCTGGAGGCCTGGGTCGAAAGAGGTGTCGGCTGTCTTTCGACCCATTGAAGAGGCTTGATCAAAGGTGCTTGAGGGGCTGCACTCTAGGGGTGTTTGATTTGGATATGTCATCCTTCGAACTGGAAATCCTGGATCCAGTTCGAAGCTAAGCTGCTAAGCTTCGAAACTCTGAACAGGATTCTGAGAATATATTTCCTGCAAAACGAGACAAATGTTAAAGGTCCAGGGGGGATTTTACCCCCCTGATTCGAATCTCCTCCCAATTCAGGTCCTTCCTCAATTTGAACCTGCTGAATCTGGGTCTGGGTTTGTTTTATCCTGAGATTCGAAGGAGAAACTCAGATCGTGCCCAAGCAATGGCACTATCTCATCTTTGCACTGTAGCTTACATGGAACATAATCAGTAATAACAAGAATACATATGCAATGTGTATTTAAATGTCATGAAGGTGCAATTTTGGTTTTGCAAACCCTTACCAATTGAAGATGTATGATATGTGGCTCTGGGTGTGGAGATGTTCGCTGGATGGCTGCTTTGGCTTGGATGAAAATGCTGATAACCTTTGGTGGGTTGTGGGCAGCGTATCTCCAAATCCTCCCTGTTTCTTTTCTTTTCTCTATTTTTTCTGTGTTTTTTTGTTCCCCCTGTTTTGTTTCTGCAGAGTTTTGTGTGTATTTTTATTTCTGCAGAGTTTTCTTTTCTTTACTATAATTTTTGTAATGTTTTTGTTCCTCCCTGGCACTGTATGCTGGCCCTTGTATTTATAGGAGTATGATGGTCTAGTAACGGCAGGAGACAACCAATTAAACAGGCCTTTAAAGCCATGAGACAAGAATCAAACATATTAAAAGATTTCCTTTTTTGAAATATTCATGTCTTTTTGGAATCTTGAATGAACCTGGACACCTTTGATTTTCGAATGCCTCCAGGCCATGCTCTTCGATTGGTCTTGAGTTGCCTCCTTCGAATGGACTTCTTATGTGCCCTTCGAATGGGCCTTCTGAATGCTTCGACTGCTTGATTTGAAAAGAATCACTCTGGTCGAATCAGCTCTTGTGGAGTTAGGAACATAAAAGGCAAGAATCTGGCCTTTAACTTAGGAATTGAATCCACAATCAGCATTTAATTATTTCTATATTTGCAAGGGACACATGCCATTGTGAACTTTGGGTGAACCTGGACAGGTTAGGATATGTGTTTTTTCTTAGTCATGCCAGCCTACTTCATTCCTTTGAATCTGCCTTCTTTGCCAGCTTCAAAGTCCAATTCGAATCTATTCAGAACATTCCCTATTAGACAACTTCGACCAGCCCTTGGCCTTGTGATGAGTCTAAGTTCTGATTCGAAGTGTCCAGAACTTCCTTCATTAGAGCATCTTAGATTAAGAGAAACTATGCATTGAAATGCCATTCGAAGGTCATTTCGTTCTGATGTTCTGATTGAGGTAAATTATGAAGTTCCAGTCGAAGGACCCTCTGAAGTACTAGTCGAAGCATTGTGAAATTGACTTGATCGAAGGGGTCCATCGCTCAATCGAAGACTTGCAGACCAAAGCTTGATCGAAGGGTTCCAAACACCTAATCGAAGCTTACTAATCAAAGCCTGATCGAAGAGTTCCAAATGCCCAATCGAAGAGTGCCAAATGCCCAATCGAAGACTGGTGAACCAAGCCTGATCGAAGAATTTTGGATGCCCAATTGAAGACTTTTCCCAGATGCCAATCGAAAGCCTTGACATAATGCAAATTGAAGTGCTTGTCCATAATGCCAATCGAAAGGCTCCTTCAGAATACCAATCGAAGGGTCTTTCAGAATGCCAATCGAAAGGTACTTAAAGCACCACTCAAAAATTTTCTTTTTCCTTAGGCAAGGGTTTCTGGTTAACCATGTAGGGGGAAGACTTTGGAAAACATGAGAGGGAAAATTTTGGGGTACAACAGGATAGGACCAGGGACAGTAATTATTAACGGAGAAATTCTTGGGACGGGTGTAATCCTAACAAGATTTCTCGAGGAAACCTTGGAAGGATTGGCGGAAATGGTTATGATGGCAACATCTTGACTTGGGACCAACGGAATCATAGTCTTCTCGAACAGGATCTCTTTGTTATCCATCAGGCGCTGAACACCTGATTTCAATAAGTGGCAACCAGCAGGCAGAATTGAACACATGTGGCAACCTTTACCACAACCCGGAAATAAACCGGCCAACAACAAATTCTTCTTTACTGTCATCAAAGGAGTAGAAATTTCTTCCACAGAGGTCACAAATAAATCATCATCCATAGCATTTACTCCATGACCATGTTTGGGCATGGGAGCAGTTATGACGTTGGGCTTCTCCAGAGCGTCAAACTCAATCTCTTTGGCTTCGATCAAGTCTTGCACCTTATTTTTCAAGGCCCAACAATTGTTTGTATCATGACCTGGACTTTCAGAGTGATAGGCGCAACGGGCATTCGGGTTATAGTGGGGAGGTGTGGTGTTGGGATTCTTCGGGGCTTCCCTCAGAGTTAGCAGGTTGGTCTTCAATAATTGTGGTAGAATTTGAGACAAGGTCATATTGAGCCGAGTGTACTGCCTTTGTGGTCTTTCCATCCTTTGTTGATTGTTGCGTTGTGGAGCAACTGTGGGTCTTGATATCACTACCGCATTTATTGCTTGACGGTGTTCAGGTCTGCTTTGGCCCCTCGGGCCGTAGACTGCACTAGCTTCTTTCTTACTGGTGAAAGGCTTCTTTACTGCACTTGATGTAGTATCCTTTTGTATCTTACCACTTCGAATGCCAGCTTTTGCTCTCTCTCCAGTCAAAATAAACTCAATAAACCCAGACGACGAACTGTCGATTAGATGATTGAAAAATGGACCAGACAACGTCCCTAGAAACATGTCAACCAACTCCCTATCAGACAAAGGGGGTTGGACTCTTCCAGCCAAGTCTCTCCACTTTTGAGCATAGTCCTTAAAACCTTCACTTGCACCCATAGACATACCCTGGAGCTGAGTACGAGTGGGAGCAAGGTCGGCATTATACTGATACTGCCTGTAAAAAGCAGCAGCAAGGTCTTCCCAGTTTCGGACATTGGCTCCTTCCAACTAATAAAACCATTCAAGCTGAGTCCCTGATAGACTATCTTGAAAGAAATGCACCCACAAATTTCTATCAGCCGTGTGGGGTAGGATTTTCTGGATGTACGAGCGGAGGTGGAGTTTTGGACAGGATACTCCATCATATTTGTTTTAACCTATCCCCAAACCTTTTGCCCATATTCAGAAGAACAACCTTCTTCTTCTTCTTCTTCTTCTTCTTCTTCTCTTTCAGAATGAGAGTCTTCAAATCCTCTTGCCCTTTAGCCAAGTTCAAGAACATCTATTGGAATTGGGCGTTTTGTTCCTGAAGATCTTTGATGGCTTGATCAGAAGACATTTTTGCTGAAATAAACAGCGAAGAAGATGAGAAACCTGTAATGGTACCTGTAATGATGTGCATGATAATGGGATGCGCATGTAATGATTTCAAAGACCTTGGGAGATTTAAATTTGCAAACCAAAAAATAAACAAACTTTATTAGATCAACTTGTAAAAGGTTCAACAATGCCTTTAAGGCGTTACAAAGAAATAAATGGAAAACAAATCTAAAACTAAAAAAGCAAAATCAAAAGTCCCATGGACGCTTCCTCTTGGTGCTGACGTAGTCATTGATCACTCTTTCTTCCTCGAGCTTCCTGGTGAGCTTCAAAATTTTCCTTTCTTGCTCGTGGTACTTCTCCCGGTAAGTATCCCTCTTCTCTTTCAGCTGAATCCAAGACCTCTACAATGCCCCAGGATCAGTGGGCATGTAAGGATAAAGAACTGTGTAAGGAACTCCTTCTTCATTAGTGGGTTCCACAATCACTGGCAATACGGCTTCATAGGGCATCCCAAGCTTCTGGGCACGAGCTCGGACCCATTGGAGGTAAGGCTACATAGGAAGGGAAGTCCTTGGTCCTAGCCTTTAGGGGTCAGATCTGTTCACCATTCCCCAAGCTCGTATAAACCTCCGGCGATGCTTGTCAACGTCTTCCTTGTAGTCAAATGCAATATTCTCAAGAAGTAGCTCATGGGGACCATCTCTCCGAGCACGACCAAATTGTCGCAAAGCTAGACAAAGATTATAAGTTATACCCCCTTTGACTCCAAGCAATGGGACATTAGGGTATCCTCCATAACGATCAATAACAGCAGTGTCCTCCATTGCCCGGGAACACCAGAGAATATCTGTATAGGCAAGTGACATTATCCTATAGGACCAACCCAAACCTTCTTCGTTCTTCAGCATAGACTTAGGGAGGTGAAAAATAAACCACCTTGACAGCAACGACATGCAACACATAAGAGTCCCTCTTCTTTGCACCGTACGAGTGTAGAAGGCATGCAAGATATCACCCAGTAGAGTAGGCACTGGATTGCGAGACAGGAAGATCTTAACCGCATTCACATCTATAAAGGAATCTGGATTCGGGAAGAGGACCAACCCATAGATAAGGAGAGCCAAGATGTCTTCAAAAGCCTGAAAATCCAAATTATCCCAGAATATCTGAGCTTGATCTATCAGAAATTTGGCTAGAAAACCTTCGACACCGCTTCGTGTTTCCCAATTGGATACTACATCAGCCCATTTCAGATTCAGAGCTGGGGAAATGTCTTATGGTCTAGGAGTCTCTTCCATACCTATGAAGGGCACCTGCTCAAGGATGGATATGCCCAATAAGTGAGAGAACTCTTCCAAAGTGGGAACCAGCTGGTAATCTGGAAAGGTGAAGCAATGATGCACAGGATCGAAGAACTGGAAAAGTACACTCATCATCTGCTCATCAAACTTTGAGGTGACCAGGCTAAGAAGCTGACCATGTCTCTTAATGAACATAGAAGTCTCAAACTCTTGAGGCTAACTCTTTAAGTTGAGCAGGTATTTGCACAAAGTTAACTCGGATGGTATTTCTGCGCACGAAAGCCATAATCTGCAAAACAGAACAAAGATAAATTCCCTTGGTCTTTGAAATGGTTAGTACAATGAAGTATGCCTGCTATGGTATGATGCATGATGTCATGATAAAACAAACAACATGTATAGCAGATAACAGGCATGGCAAAGGCAAACAAGTCACACAAAAGCCCTTAAGTTTAAGGCTTGCATGGGGCCAAAGGTATTACCCTCTTGAAGTTCAGTTGGTTTTAACCTGTCCTAGTAAAAGTAACCGGGTTCTAGAGGTTCTCAATATCACTGACCATCCTCCATCGGTCATGGTTTCAGCTCACGCAATCTTTTCTTGTGGCCGAAACTATCTCGAGAGTATGGTCTCAATGAGTGTAGCATCGAGTATCAACCAATACTCAGCTTTATACTGAGGCCGGCTATCTCACTACTTTCTAATGGCCAAGTTGGTCGATTAAAGGTTCTAAGGTCAGTTGATGCTTAACGACACACATAGCGGCCCCGTATTCTCCTTGTTTCTCCACAAGGGATATCGGTACCAACCAATGTGCCACATCAACATAGCTACTACTTCAACCGTATCGGTCTACGCCGTACATTTCTCTCACAGTTTATTGCTACTTACCTAAAAGGTGTCCCCAAATCCGGGTTAAGATCTATAGTAACTCTCAAACAAAACCCTTAAAAGTAAAGCAACCAAAACAAACAAGAGAAGCAATTTATGATGAACTAAATCCTAAGGTATACCCCACTTATTAATTCCCTAGCAGAGTCGCCAGTTCTGTGATACGGTGGCAGAACCGACTGTTTTTGAAAATGCTGGTTTGCGTTTTACGTTTTGTATTTGCAAAATGTTGCGGTAAGCAAGAGTTGCCACCAACTTTTATTTTATCCAACCGGAAAATAAAAAAGCACATAAAAATTCCTTTTTCGAGATTTTGAGTACGGGGGGTAAATTATAGAAAGGGAAGGTGTTAGCACCCTTTCTATCCATAGTTTTCTATGGGCTCTTAGGTACTTGCTCATCTTTTAAAAATTTCTTGTCTGTGTTTGTTTTGAAAAGTTTTGTTTTACTTCGTTTTAACCCTTGTTTCTGTCCTCAAGAGTGTTACGAAGTTGTTTTTGAAAGCTTTGTTTGAAAAAAAAGTGTAAGTGTGAAAAGTTTGATTTTGAGCAAGTACCTACTAGCATCTACTTACCCGAAAAAGGATTGTTTCTATTCTCGTTTCCTTTAGACAACGCTATCCTACTATTGAAAAATAGGTATCACCGTCGTCGGAGTTGTAAGGGTCAATTTGAAAGGGACGTACGATCACTTAAAGCAATGTTAGGACGTCTTAGTAATAACCCTAGAGTCTTAAGATCATATTCGAGGCAACATTTCCAAGGAAACATTTCCGAACGGGACATTTGATCTTTGTCTAGACAGGAGGTCCACCACTAAGACACCCTATACTTAATGACCGCTCACCGAAGGCAACCGAAGTGAGAGTATACCCTAAGAGTTCACATGTGCGAGTGATTTGTTTTCAGTTATTATCTTTGCAAATTAGGGTTTTCTAGCCATTTTAAATTATCATGTAATCTTGTCATACAATCCTATTAACATACATCTAAATAGTTAATATTTGCGAGAATTAAAATGCGAGAAATAAAACCTACGCTATTACAAGGCTTCGGGGTAGGGATTAATTACATAGCCAAAAACCCGTAAAAGATGAAAAATAAAGAAAATCCTAATTAAACTATTACATATCGTGAGCAGTTACATTAATATTGCAAAAAAAAGTATAAACGCGCATGATGAATTGAAAGCGAGAGATTTAGGGTTTTGACCCCAACTACCTAACTATAATTTAAAAGAGAAATCATTTTTTATGGTTTTTTGCTATAAAGTTTAATTGAATAATAAAAAAAATCTAATTACTAATTAATTTAAATTAAGAAAAATAATTAAATTAACCTATTTTTTATTTTTTTTATTTTGAGAAAGAAATAAAAATTAAATCAAAAGCAAACCCTAATTTTTTCTAATTGGTTTTAATTATATACAAAAAGTTAGAATTACCCTAAATTAAATTTAAACTAATATTAAATTAAATTTGATAAAATAAAAAACCTAATTCTAAATTTTGTGAAACTTGATTTTATGATTTTTTGTGAAAAAAGAAATTGATTTTGTTAAAAAACAATTGTGATGCGGTGGGAGTACTGACTTGAGGTTTTGCGTTTTATCGCAAATGTTGCGGTTAGCAAGAGTCGCCACCGACTTTTCTTTTATCCAAGAGGAAAGGTGAAAAAGCACAGGAAAGACCTTTGAGATTGTTTCTTGAGTTCGGGGGGTAAATTATGAAAAGGGAAGGTGTGATCGGTGGATCTGGAACTGACTGTTTAACGCTGGTTCGCGAAATGTCGCGGAAGCAAGAGTCGCCACCGTCTTTTATTTTCTCCAAATGGAAGGGACAAAAGCACAGAAAAATTCCTTATAGAGATTGCTCTTGGTTCTGGAGGTAGATTATAGAAAGGGAAGGTGTTAGCACCCTTTCTATCCATGGTTATCCATGGGCTCTTAGATACTTGCTCATTTGTGTTTTCAAAATGGTTTGTTTGCTTTTCAACGGTGGGTTTTAAAAAAGTTTCTTTGAAAATTTCAGTTCGACTCTTGTATCAGTCCTCAAGAGTGTTTGAAAAGTTGCTTTCGAAAGCTTTTTGAAAAGGTGTCGGTGTGAAAAGTATTTTTGATTTGTTTTTGAAATTAGAGCAAGTATCTATAGTCGTCTACCTACCCTAAGGAATTCGTCTGTGTAAATGTCCTTAAAGTAGTGCCATCCCACCATTGAGAGGTAGGTAGCACCACCATTGGAGGTGTTCGGGTCAATTCGAGGGTTCGGGACATGGTGATCACCGGAGCAATAGGAAGACACCTTAGAAGCTACCCTCATGCCAGGTTCCTGGATCATGAGGACTTACTAAAACATCCTCTACTCGACGATCACCTTTCGAGGGGGAAGGCAACAGTGAGGCGTACCCTAGGGGTGGTGTGTGATTTGTGTGTCGTTTTCAGATATTTTGTCTTGTCATGTATTGGTGATCTACGCGTTGCTTTTATTTTGACATTCATTCTTTCATGCGATAGTTAACAGTTAAAAGTTGCGGGAACATAAAAATCCTACGCTATTACAAAGGCGCGGGTCCACATTGCCAAATTTAATCCAGGACCCGATTTGAAAATAGAATAAAGTGCGAGAAATATAAATGTCTAATTAGCCTATTACATGGCTTTGGGAGAATTACATTAAATATCCACAAAAAGAAATAAAAATGTGAAGAGAATTAAAATCGGGAAAGCGAGGGCGTTGGACCCCTTTTTAGGAAATTAGATTATAATTAACAAACTAATTAAATTTAAATAAAAGAAATTATTTTTTTGAGTTTTTTGTATTTATGGATTTTAATGAGAAGATTATGGAATTAAAACCTATTTCTAACTATTTTTTTAAATTATTAAGAAAATATGTTAAAATTGAATCTAAAATTAACCTAATTAATTAATACAATTTTATTTACAAAAAAATAATAATTAATAATTAATATGGTGAAAAAGAAAAAAAGATAAAAATATAAAAGTATTTAAAACCCTAATTCTAAAATTTTTTAAGTTTATTAAGAAAATGTTAAAATTAATCCTAGAATTTAAAAACTAAATTAATTGATAACATTTATTTAAAAAATAACATTTAAATAAAATATATTTTATTTTGTGACTTTCTGATTTTTTTTTATATTTTTTATGTTTTTGTGAAAATATTAATTTGAAGAATTAAATTAAAATTAAACAAAACAAATAAAAATAGAAAAAAAAATGGAAGAGAGCAAACCAAAGGGGGTGTTGTCCCCAAACTGGAGGTATTGTCTAGCAATTAGGCCCAATGTTTCAAGGCTTTGTTTGACTTTTCTAGGCGCGTGTAGCTTCATTGACCAACGAGTATGGTGTTCATCAGATCAGGGCCCTTGGATTGAGATTCTGAGCCATGTGGCATGCTGGGATTGTGGACGTATGATGAACCCCTGGGCTTGAAACTGCATGGGATTACATTGAAACAAAATGTATTAAGAGAGTGAGGGGACCTGGGAATCGAACCCAGGTCCCAATGTTTAGAGGGCAACGCACTAACCAACTATGCCATTTGCTTTCTTTGTAACATTAATGGAAAATAAATAATATATAAAACAAAACACGATAATGACGTTAATTCAAAAAAACGCGCTAAACTTGAATAGACCAATGGCGTTGAGACAACATGCCTTCTTCTTCGTTGGTTTGCTTTTGGCCTGAAAATATAAAACAAGATTGCGGGGGTTTTAAACCCCCACTATATGATACATGGAAAAATAGCGAACAGGCCGTCGTTGATCAGAAATTAGGCGCGACCTATGCATTGAGTTCGTTGGAAGCTCCTGGTTCTAATGGAACAAGTCTCATGTCTCAATTTTTCCATAACAAAGAAACCCCAAATTTGCAGTCATGAAACCCTAGCAAGCTTCAATGGTGAATTCGTGTATGATGCACAAAAACTCAATTAAAATACATGGTTAGCTTCAGAATGATTAACTTAATATAAACCAAACATTAAAAATTGAAAACAACGCATGAATTATGATACATGAATATGAGAAAAATTATGAACGGGACAAGGTCGTTCTACCAATTCCTTGCGTTAGAGATAATGGTTTTGATCCAGAAACGTTCCTTGAAGCCTCAGGAATGCAATGGGATAGTTTTCTTGCCTTGAAATGCTTTGGAATCGTGTTTTCAGTTTTGAAAAATTTCACAAAAAGTGCAAAGTGTATAAGAGGTTTTTAGCGCAGCTTCCAGGTCTTGAGCTTTAGGGTTTGCATCAGTATATGTATGGGAACTGATTAGGGTTGAAATTTGGATCCAAAACCTTTTGCATTGATGTATGGAATATTTGATTTTCATGCATATTTTTTCAAATCTTTTCCATGTGATTTTGATTCCAATCATGGCCAATCTTTCCAATTTTGGGTATGCACGAATCTTGAGCCTTTAAGGAGAGTTTATTCTGCACAAAAAGATTTGAAAACTTTATTTTAGTATTTTTGTCATATTTTATTTTATTAAATAAATTAATAGTAATTAAAAATTCAAATAAATGAATAAAAATGATGAGATAAATCCCCTTTGGGCCAAATGGTCGTGCATAGTCTTTGGATGATGAATCTTGGAAGAAAATGTGGCCCATTAGCAATTTTAAGGCATTTGAAGCAAAGTTGACTTTTCAAAATGCCCAAAAATTTCCCAACTTCCACAAGGCATATCTTGCTCAATGTTTAAGCTTTGATCATGTTCTTGGACATTTTGGAAAGGTCTTGAAGTCCTCCAACCAATGCCTTTGGTCCCATGTCAATTTGATTTACAAATCTCAAGTTATGGCCTTTGACTTAAAGTCCTTTTTTGTTGACTTATGAAAATGACCTATAATGTTGAAATTGATAACTTTTTGTGAGAGCATTTCTTGGACTTGAAGTGTGAAGAGGAGTTGTAGGAAATGTGACTCTCTTCAAAATGAGCCTTGGATGGAATTTTTCTGATAAAGCATGTGGAAGTTATGCCTTGGTCAAGTTACAGTTGACTTTTTCAACTGTCCAAATATGGAAACTTTTGCATCTTTAGACTTTTTGAGCCATGCCTTGAAAATCATGATCAAGAATTGATCAAATGATGTTTATGGCTTCAAAATGAGATGTTGACCAAAAATTTGAACTTTTGACTGTCAAATGACCATTTTGCCCCTGCAGTTGACTGTAGGGCAATTAGGGTTTTTGACTGTGCAATTTTGTGCTGTAAGTCTTGAAACTTGGCATGAAGATGCTTGACCATGTTTGTAGGCAAATGGGACTTGATTAGACCCTTGGAAACTTCATTTTCTTTGCCAGAACCAAAACCCTAGTTTTTGACTGTTAGGAGGCCTTTGAACTGTGCAACCCTTGGGGAATTTTGAAGCATGCTCTTTGCAAATTTTGAAGAATATGGGAGGGAAAATTTTGGGGTACAACAGTTGCCCCTGTTCAATCTTCTTAGACCTGAGGATGCAGATTGGCTGACGTGCCTTTCGTAATCCGAAGGTGGAAGATGATTGAACACTAGAGTGCCCAGAAATTTGCGCTCACATGTTAGCAGTATGATGGTGGGAATGGGCTTGTAGATGCCATTTGGAGATTTGATGGATAGGATGATGGGCTTATAGATGCCATGCTAAGAGGTGATGGAAGGTGGATGGGCTTATAGATGTCATCTGGGTGTTGATCGCGTAAGAGATTCCTTAGCGAGAACTTGCGTACCTGCAAAAGAAAATGATTACCTGACCTGTTACAGGAGCTGGTCTTCAAACTCTTTGTGTGGGTGTGCCCTGACTGGTTACAGGAATTGAATCTGGAGCTTCAAAAAAGGTGATGAATGAACCAGGGATGGTTACTACCTCAACAGGGACGGTGAGAGAACCTTGGATGATTACTACCTCAACAGGACGATGAGAGAACCTTGGACGATTACTACCTCAACAGGAACACTGAGAGAACCTTGGACGATTACTACCTCAACAGTAACGCTGAGAGAATCTTTGATGTCTTCTACTGAGTCTTCATCAGGAAAATCTTTTAGGGATCGATTTAACTGGACTAGAGAAGGCCTTTGACTGGATAAGAAACAGAAAAATCTTAGGGTCGATTTAACTGAACCGGTCTAGGTCTTGAAATCTTCAACTGGATAAGAAACAGTGAGATCTTAGGGTCCATCTGACTGAACCAGAGAAGGCCTTTGACTGGATAAGAAACAGGAAAATCTTAGGGTTGATTTAACTGAACCGATCAAGGTCTTGAAATCTTCAACTGGGTAAGAATCAGGGAGATCTTAGGGTCGATCTGACTGAACCAGAGAAGGCCTTTGACTGGATAAGAATCAGGAAAATCTTAGGGTCGATTTAACTGAACCGGTCTAGGTCTTGGAATCTTCAACTGGGTAAGAATCAGGGAGATCTTAGGGTCGATCTGACTGAACCAGAGAAGGCCTTTGACTAGATAAGAATCAGGAAAATCTTAGGGTCGATTTAACTGAACCGGTCTAGGTCTTAAATATCTGAGAACTTAACTGGATCTTTCCTGAAAGGTAAAGGTCAGTCATATGCAATGCATGATATGGATCAAGCAATGATGTTCTCAACATAAATGAGATTTGTAAGATATGATGCGTATATGCATGCTATAATGTATGGAAGTGCGATGTTTATGAATGTATCTTTTCGTCTTAGGAAAATAAATCCTTGACGGGTGCCGGGAAGTCACTCCTGGGCTGATGTTTGAAGAATAGATTTTGCTTCCGCTGGGGATGATAGTTGCAAGAATACCAGTAGGAGAAGATAACTCCGTTGGGGAATAAACTTGGCGAATGGATTACTCTGCTGGGAGAAAAGTACTCTAACGATCTTGCAGGGAAGCAATACTCTGTGGGGAGAGAGATACTTTGCTGAAATGTTGATGGTAACTTCGTTGGGGATACCGTTATTATGTTGGAAGTGTTAATAGACTTTGCTGGGGATAAGAAGACTTCGCCGAGAACGATCTTTCCGTGGCTTTTGGCTGAGGATAACCCAGTTATATCCTGGTAGGGAAATAACCTTTGAATAAAGCCGGGAGACGCGTTCGTGCTCTGCGAGGATAAGCTTCCAGAATCTACTGGGGATAAGCTTACTGCTTGGGGAGATGAATTCCAACTTTCCTGGGGAACTAGATTGGACTCTCTTGGGGGAAGATTTGAATTGTACCGGGGGAATGACTCCATTGAATGTTTGATATACCGCCGGGGAACAATCTTTAGACCAAGACTGTCGGGGATGCTTGTTAAGAATATTCGTATCTCGTGCTGGGGAATGTTGAGATCTGCGGGGGATACCCAACTTCCTTAAGGCTGATAATAGCTTTGCTTGGGGAGAGTGTACTGACTTGCTGGCTCACTCTCTGGGGAATTAAGATGTACTGGTTATGTTCTTCAGCTGAACTTACCTTGGTACCTTGGAGGACAGAACAATTGGATCACTTAGACAACTCTTTATTGCCCCTGTTTCTAATGTTACCTGTAATCAATCCTTTGTTTCGTATGCAAATATTCATGAGTTAGAAAATTATTGTCAATGCATATATCACAAATTGAACCTTGGACGTTCTTCGCAAAACAAAACAAAAAAAGAAAAACGATTGGCAATTTTAACTGAAAAGTATATTTGTATTGATTTTTGAATTTGCCTGTAAAATAAGTGTTTATGTACAAGAGGCTGACGTCCTAGTAAGAGAACGCCGCCGAAAAAAAGAGTTTATACAAATTTGTACAAGAGAAAATAAAACAGCTGTGTGAAATAAATGATCCACTGGGTTTCAACTCTGCTATTGCCTTTATATCTCCGAGCGTCTCATCACTTGATGACCTTAGTTGAAGATGAAGCTGACTGATCGATGCCGTCTGAACTTGATGTAGATACCGGATTCTGGATGCAAAGTGATCCAATGAGACATAGTATTACGCTTTATCCCTAACTTTTGCCTGGACCGCCCTTTCGGGTTTTCAGTCCACCGGGATACCCATTTTTGCCCAAGCCGCCTTTTCAGGTTTTCGACTTGCCGGGTGTACAGATTTTTTTATTTCATCCCTTCATTTTGCCCGAACCCTTTTGGTTCGCCGGGAAGCCCTAATTTTTGCCTAGGCATGTCAGCCTAGCGGGTCTTTTTCATGCGTAGTATCTTTTTACTACGTCTGCATTGGCGGGGTGAGGAAGGTCGTCACCATCCATGTTGGTTAGAATCATGGCTCCTCCTGAGAACACATGTTTAACCACAAATGGACCTTCGTACGTAGGGGTCCACTTGCCCCTTGGATCACTCTGAGGAAGGATGATTCGCTTGATTACCAGATCCCCGACTTGATATTCTTGCGGTCTGACCTTTTTGTTAAATGCCTTGATCATTCGTTTTTGGTACGTCTGACCATGACAGATAGTAGCGAGTCTCTTTTCATCAATAAGATTTAGCTGATCAAGTCGCGTCTGGATCCAATCATCTTCGTTCAGATTTGCATCCTTCATTATCCGGAGAGAGGGTATTTGCACTTCGATCGGTAAGACTGCCTCCATACCGTAGACCAAGGAGAAAGGAGTTGCCCCGGTTGACGTCCTGGCTGAGGTACGGAACCCATGTAGAGCGAACGGTAACATCTCGTGCCAATATTTATAAGTCACTGTCATCTTCTGCACGATTTTCTTAATGTTTTTATTTGCTGCTTCTACAGCGCCATTCATCTTCGGTCTGTAAGGAGAAGAGTTGTGGTGCTGTATCTTAAACTGCTCGCAGAGCTCAGTGATCATCTTGTTATTGAGATTGGTACCGTTGTCTGTAATAATCCTTTCAGGGACCCCGTATCGACAGATCAGGTTATGTCGAATGAACCGTGCCACAACAGTCTTGGTTACCGTAGTGTAGGAAGCCGCTTCAACCCACTTCGTGAAGTAATCAATCGCTACCAGGATGAAGCGATGCCCGTTGGATGCCGTAGGTTTAATCCCACCGATCATATCTATGCCCCACATTGCAAACGGCCAAGGCGCAGTCAGAACATTCAGAGGAACTGGAGGAACATGCACCTTGTCTGCATATATCTGGCATTTATGGCATGTCCGGGAATGTTGGTAGCAGTCAGCTTCCATGGTGGACCAGAAATACCCTGCCCGAAGGATCTTCTTTGCCATAGTGTGTCCACTGGAATGTGTTCCGAAGGTCCCTTCATGTAACTCTTCCATGATCCTTTCTGCTTCAGTCTTATCCATACAACGCAGTAAGGTCGAATCATGGTTTCGCTTGTACAAGATGCCGTTGCTAAGGAAGAACTTCGCTGCGAACCTTCTCAGGAACTTCTTTTCATTGACAGACGCACCTTCAGGGTACTCCTGAGCTTCCAAATATCTCTTCACCTCATGGTACCAAGGCTTCTCAGTCACCAATTCAGTTTTAAGATCACAACAGTATGCCGGTTCGTCCAGTTTCCAGATGATGATCCGGGGAGCCTCATTGTCCCATTTGACCTTGAACATAGAAGACATCGTAGCTAACGCGTCCGCCAACTGATTCTCCTCTCTCGGGAAGTGTTCAAAGGTTATCTCTGTGAAGTGGGGGATCAAGGTCAACACACATTCCCTGTAAGGAATAAGATTCGGATGTTTCGTATCCCACTCTCCTTTGATCTGATTGATCACAAGAGCGGAATCTCCGAAGACACTCAGAAACTTGATCCTTAAGTCGATCGCAGCTTGAAGACCCATGATGCATGCCTCATACTCCGCCATGTTGTTGGTGCAGTTGAAACATAGCCGGGCAGTGAGTGGAGTATGAGTTCCTTGAGGGGATATGATCACAGCGCCGATACCGTTACCCAAAGCGTTGGAGGCTCCGTCAAAGTGCATAGACCATCGGGATCCTTCCTCAGGTCCTTCATCCGGTCCAGGTACTTCATAATCAGTCACTATCATGATACTCTCGTCCGGAAACTCGAAGTTCATTGACTGATAATCGTCTACTGCCTGATGTGCCAAGTGGTCTGCCAATACACTTCCCTTGATGGCTTTCTGGGTCGTGTACTGAATGTCGTATTCTGTCAAGATCATTTGCCATCTTGCTATTCTCCCAGATAGAGCAGGCTTTTCAAATATGTACTTTATAGGATCCATCTTTGAGATCAACAAGGTAGTGTGAGTCAGCATATACTGTCTCAGCCGGCGAGCAGCCCATACCAAAGCGCAGCAAGTTTTCTCAAGCAGTGAGTATCGGGTCTCACAGTCGGTAAACTTTTTGCTAAGGTAATAAATGGCATGCTCTTTTCGGCCAGACTCGTCATGCTGCCCCAGCACACACCCCATTGAGTTGTCAAGTACTATCAGGTATAGTATTAGAGGTCTCCCTTCAACCGGTGGCATAAGGATGGGTGGTTCTTGGAGATACTCTTTGATTCTGTCAAAAGCAGCCTGACATTCATCATTCCAACGTACTACCTGATCTTTCTTCAGCAGCTTGAAGATTGGCTCACAGGTAGCAGTTAGGTGTGAGATGAACCGAGCAATGTAATTCAGGCGTCCTAGAAAGCCTCTGACCTCCTTCTCTGTCTTAGGAACTGGCATCTCTTAAATAGCTTTGACCTTGGCAGGGTCCACTTGAATACCCTTATCACTTACAACGAAGCCTAGCAACTTCCCAGATCTTACCCCGAAGGTGCACTTGTTCGGGTTCAACCTTAGCTTGTACAGTTTCAGACGGTCAAACAATTTCTGCAGATGATCAAGGTGTTCTTCCTCAGTTTGGGACCTTGCGATCATGTCGTCAACATACACTTCTATCTCATGATGGATCATGTCATGAAATAAAGCAACCATGGCACGTTGGTAGGTTACCCCAGCATTTTTCAGTCCAAAAGGCATGACCTTATAGCAGAAGGTGCCCCACTGAGTAACAAAGGTAGTCTTTTCCATGTCTTCAGGAGCCATCTTGATCTGATTGTAACCTGAAAAACCATCCATGAAAGAGAACACCTTATGCTGAGCAGTATTGTCAACAAGGACATCAATGTGAGGTAGAGGGAAGTCATCTTTGGGGCTGGCCCTGTTCAGATCCCTATAGTCGACACACATTCTGACCTTTCCATCTTTCTTAGGTACCGGCACCACATTAGCAACCCACTGAGGGTAAGAAGTCACTGCAAGGAACCCAGCATCAAACTGTTTCATAACCTCGGCTTTGATCTTCTCAGACATCTCTGGACGCATACGGCGGACCTTTTGCTTAACCGGAGGGCAGTCTTCCTTAGTAGGCAAGTGATGGACCACAATATCGGTATCCAACCCGGGCATGTCTTCGTAGGACCAGGCAAAGATCTCCATATAATCATGTAACATCTGAGTCAACCGTTGCTTCACGCTGAGCTCTAGGTTGGCACCAATCTTAACTTCCTTCCTGTCTGCCTCAGTACACAGATTTATCGTTTCCACCGGCTCTTCATGTGGTTGAATTGCCCTCTCTTCCTGGAGTAACAGTCTTGCAAGCTCGCCAGGAACTTCGCAATCATCTTCACCTTCGTCTTCGGCTAAGTTGATCGGATTTTCGAAGTCATAACTGGCAGTAGCAGGGTCGTTACCAGTGAGATCCAGAGTGGATTGAAACCTGTATGAGTGAGTGTGTGTAAATACAGCTGTTTTGCGATATAAAGAAAGGAAAGAAAGAAAAGGAGCATAAGATTTGAAATGCGAGAAAACGTCCAAGATCTTTATTCATGATATATGAAATGACAATTTATATGCCCTCACAAATGAAGCCACGGTGCCCCGGGTAAGACACCGGGCCATAGAGTTTTAATTTTTCATTACAAATAACAAAACAAAGAAGTTTATTACTGCGTAACAAAAGTAACAGGAGTATGATCCTTAGCAGTCCAATTGGTCAATCCACCATCAGTCGTCGGGTAGATCCAGCTTTCAAACTCTGACTCTTCCACTTCATCTTCGTCCCCAACAGCATTCACTCCATGAGCAGGCAGGGGAGCTGTCACTACATTAGGATTCTCAGATGCCTCATTCTGTACCTCCTTCGTATCAATAAGGTCCTGCAGTTTGTTCCTTAAGGCCCAACAGTCATTAGTGGAATGCCCCGGGCTATCGGAGTGATAAGCACAGCGGGCGTTTGGATTGTATTTCGGAGAGGCAGTATTCACAACTTTCGGGGCCTCCCTGACAGTCACTAAGTTGGTGGACAGCAACTGCGGCAAGATCTGTGACAAAGTCATACTCAAACGGGTAAACTCTCTTCTGGGTCTTTCAGCCCTTTGAGGATTGGTTTGCCGAGGAGCGGCAGCAGGTTTAGCAATCATCACCGCGTTGACAGATTGGCGGCGCTCAGGTTTCTCTTGTCTTCTAGACCCATATACAGCACTGGCCTCCTTCTTAAAGGGCTTCTTCTCAGAGCTTGCAGATGCACCCTTCTGAATTTTGCCGGACTTCATTCCAGCCTCTATTCTCTCTCCAGTCAAAATAAGATCAGTAAACCCTGCAGATGAGTTACTGATAAGATGGTTGAAAAAAGGCCCAGATAGGGTCCCCAAGAACATATCTACCAACTCCCGGTCAGTTAACGGAGGCTGCACCCTGCCAGCCAGATCCCTCCACTTCTGTGCATACTCTTTAAAACCTTCGCTTGATCCTAGCGACATACCCTGGAGTTGGGTACGCGTAGGAGCAAGGTCGGCATTATATTGATACTGCTTGTAAAAATCAGTAGCCAACTCCTCCCAGTTACGAACCTTGGTCCCATCCAGCTGATAGAACCATTCGAGATGAGTCCCTGAAAGACTCT
Source organism: Vicia faba (assembly GCA_948472305.1). Classification (NCBI taxonomy): domain Eukaryota; kingdom Viridiplantae; phylum Streptophyta; class Magnoliopsida; order Fabales; family Fabaceae; genus Vicia; species Vicia faba. The sequence goes on from OX451739.1 coordinate 1,001,765,498, forward strand.
CCTGGAAGAAGTGGATCCACAAATTCTTGTCCACTGAGTACGGCTGAATCTTCCGCACATAAGACCTGAGGTGTAGCTTGGGACAAGACGCCCCGTCATACTTGGTGAAAGATGGTGCTTTGAACTTGTGAGGAATAATCACACCAGTAGATAAGCCCAAGTCTCCGAAATCCAGCCCCGGCACCTGTTGTATCTCCATAGCATTCAGTCTGTCTTCCAACTGCTTATACCGGTCTTCAGCAGGAGGATACTGTTCCTCATCAAAATCAGTCTCGTTGTCAGAGACTACCGGACTAGGACCTTTTCCCCCTTGGGGACTGCTCTTGCCTATAGAAGAACCAGCCTCTTCATTCTGCAGAGTGTTGCCAAACCTTCGGCCAGAATTAAAAAGAACAGTTCTCTTCTGCTTCTTCTTCTCCTTCTTCAGGAGCAAAGCCTTCAGCTCCTCTTGGCCCCGAGCCAAACCCATGATCAGTTCCTAAAATTGCGCGTTCTGCGCCTGAAGAGCCTTGATGGACATCTCGGTTGATGATGAGTCAGGATTCATGATGCTGAAATAAACAGCGAAGAACAGTAAGCAACCTGAAAAGAAGAAAACCTGATATGCACATGATGAATGATATGTGTTTATGCAATGCATTCAAGGGTTCGGAAGTTCAAATTTGTTGTAGACAAAAAAAGGAACACACGTTATTATTAAGGAAACAATTGTTTGGTACATCAAAGCCTCATGGGCACATATTACAAAAGCAAATCAATCCCAAAAGACACTACGCATCCTCTTTGGAGCTATGTAGGTGTTGAGATTCCTCTCCTCATGCAATAGGCGGGTGAGCTCCAAGACCTTCTTTTCACTAGCATGTAGGCTGGTCTCAAGGGAATTTTGTTCTTCCTTAAGCTGGATCCAGCTCTTCTGCATCTCTTCCCAGGATGTGGGCATGTCGGGATGCTGAATGGTGTAGGACACCTCTCCTTCCAAGACTGGCTCTTTGATCACAGGGAGCATATGAGGATATGGCATCACTAACTTCTGGGAGCGGGCTCGTACCCACTTGAGATAAGGTTCCAACGGGATGGAGTTCCTGTGCCCCAGTGTCTTACTGTCTATCCTACTTGGCATCCTCCAGGCTCTGATAAATCTCTGGAGAAGTCCTTGTGCATCGTTGTCGAAGTCAAAAACTATGTCAGGAATTAACATGTCATGAGGGCCATCCTTCCGAGCATAACCAAACTGTCTCCAAGCCAGGCATGGGTTGTAAGTAATACCTCCTCTGATTCCAAGTAAAGGAACATTAGGGTACTCCCCGCAACGATCAATGATAGTGACATCCTCTCTGGACCGAGGGCACCAATGTATATCTGCATGTGTAAGAGTCATCAACCGTTGTGACCATCTCAAACCCCGCTTGTTCTTCAAAACTGATTGTGGAAGGTGCGAAATAAACCACCTTCCCAGGAGAGGAGTGCAACACATAAGGACACCTCTTTTTCTCATGGTTCGAGTGTAACATGAGTGAAGGATGTCCCCCAGCAACGTAGGTATAGGATTCCTGGACATGAAGATCTGGACAGCACTGATATCTATAAGCTGATCTGGGTTAGGGAACAACACCAAACCATAGACAAGGAGGGCCACAACTTCTTCAAAAGCTTGTAAGTCAAGGGAGTTCCAACATTCATGGGCCTTTTCAAACAGAAACCTGGCTAAGAACCCTTTGATACCACTTCTAACTTCCCAATGTCCCTTGAGGTCAGATGATTGTAGGTGTAAGGCTTTAGCAATCTCTTCAAGCTTGGGTTCCTTTTCCGTACCGTTGTAGGGTAGTTGATCAAGGATAGGGATCTTCAGAAGCCGGGAGAACTCCTCCAATGTAGGTACCAGCTGATAATCCAGGAAAGTGAAACAGTGATGCAGAGGGTCAAAGAACTGGAACATGACCTTTATCATATCTTCCTCAATGTTGGTATTGACCAAGCTGATGAGTCTTCCATGTCTTTCACTGAATGAAGAGCTCTCGGGAATCCTGGATATAAGCTCCTTAAGCTGAGGAGGGATCCTTACAAGGCTGATTTGAATTGTCTTTCTGCGAACAGTTTCCATGTCCTACAAAACAAGAACAAAGATGAAGATTCGAACCCCTGAAATGGTTAGTCAATGCATATGATGCTTGATGATGTCATGATGCTATGATTAAACACACCACAAATATTTACAAAGGCAAACATGTAAGGCACACAAGTCACACAAGACAAGCCCTTAGAGTTTAGGCCAACATGGGGTCTGGGTATTACCCTCTTGAAGTTGGTGGGTTCAACCTGTCCTATTAGAAGTAACCGGGTTCTAAGGGTCCCAATATCACTGGATTGCTTTCATTGTTCATTGTTTCGATTTAGCCACTGAACTGGCGACCGAAATATTCCAGGAAAGCAACCCTCAATTGAGTGTAGTATCGAGTATCAACCAACCTCGGACTGCACCAAAGTCAGTTATCTCACTACCCTAAAGAGGCCAAGATAGTTCAATTAAGGTTCCTAAGGTCAGTTGATGCTTCACGACACTGCGCGGAGGCCCCGTACTCTCCTTGACTGAACTCAAGGGTTACCGGTACACACTAAAGTGCCACATCAACGTAGCAGACTGCTTCAACCATGTCGGTATACCCCGCACAGTTCCCTCACAGCCTTGTCGCTACTTTCTAAGAAGGTATCCCCAGATCTGGGTTAGGATCTATAGAACTCCCAAGACAGTACCCACAATTTAAAGCAAACAATTCAGACAATTGAAAACACAAGTGATCTTAGTCCTAAGGTACACCTCACTTTAAAAATCTTCCCCAGCAGAGTCGCCAGTTCTGTGATCGGTGGATCTGGAACTGACTGTTTAACGCTGGTTCGCAAAATGTCGCGGAAGCAAGAGTCGCCACCGTCTTTTATTTTCTCCAAATGGAAGGGACAAAAGCACAGAAAAATTCCTTATAGAGATTGCTCTTGGTTCTGGAGGTAGATTATAGAAAGGGAAGGTGTTAGCACCCTTTCTATCCATGGTTATCCATGGGCTCTTAGATACTTGCTCATTTGTGTTTTCAAAATGGTTTGTTTGCTTTTCAACGGTGGGTTTTAAAAAAGTTTCTTTGAAAATTTCAGTTCGACTCTTGTATCAGTCCTCAAGAGTGTTTGAAAAGTTGCTTTCGAAAGCTTTTTGAAAAGGTGTCGGTGTGAAAAGTATTTTTGATTTGTTTTTGAAATTAGAGCAAGTATCTATAGTCGTCTACCTACCCTAAGGAATTCGTCTGTGTAAATGTCCTTAAAGTAGTGCCATCCCACCATTGAGAGGTAGGTAGCACCACCATTGGAGGTGTTCGGGTCAATTCGAGGGTTCGGGACATGGTGATCACCGGAGCAATAGGAAGACACCTTAGAAGCTACCCTCATGCCAGGTTCCTGGATCATGAGGACTTACTAAAACATCCTCTACTCGACGATCACCTTTCGAGGGGGAAGGCAACAGTGAGGCGTACCCTAGGGGTGGTGTGTGATTTGTGTGTCGTTTTCAGATATTTTGTCTTGTCATGTATTGGTGATCTACGCGTTGCTTTTATTTTGACATTCATTCTTTCATGCGATAGTTAACAGTTAAAAGTTGCGGGAACATAAAAATCCTACGCTATTACAAAGGCGCGGGTCCACATTGCCAAATTTAATCCAGGACCCGATTTGAAAATAGAATAAAGTGCGAGAAATATAAATGTCTAATTAGCCTATTACATGGCTTTGGGAGAATTACATTAAATATCCACAAAAAGAAATAAAAATGTGAAGAGAATTAAAATCGGGAAAGCGAGGGCGTTGGACCCCTTTTTAGGAAATTAGATTATAATTAACAAACTAATTAAATTTAAATAAAAGAAATTATTTTTTTGAGTTTTTTGTATTTATGGATTTTAATGAGAAGATTATGGAATTAAAACCTATTTCTAACTATTTTTTTAAATTATTAAGAAAATATGTTAAAATTGAATCTAAAATTAACCTAATTAATTAATACAATTTTATTTACAAAAAAATAATAATTAATAATTAATATGGTGAAAAAGAAAAAAAGATAAAAATATAAAAGTATTTAAAACCCTAATTCTAAAATTTTTTAAGTTTATTAAGAAAATGTTAAAATTAATCCTAGAATTTAAAAACTAAATTAATTGATAACATTTATTTAAAAAATAACATTTAAATAAAATATATTTTATTTTGTGACTTTCTGATTTTTTTTTATATTTTTTATGTTTTTGTGAAAATATTAATTTGAAGAATTAAATTAAAATTAAACAAAACAAATAAAAATAGAAAAAAAAATGGAAGAGAGCAAACCAAAGGGGGTGTTGTCCCCAAACTGGAGGTATTGTCTAGCAATTAGGCCCAATGTTTCAAGGCTTTGTTTGACTTTTCTAGGCGCGTGTAGCTTCATTGACCAACGAGTATGGTGTTCATCAGATCAGGGCCCTTGGATTGAGATTCTGAGCCATGTGGCATGCTGGGATTGTGGACGTATGATGAACCCCTGGGCTTGAAACTGCATGGGATTACATTGAAACAAAATGTATTAAGAGAGTGAGGGGACCTGGGAATCGAACCCAGGTCCCAATGTTTAGAGGGCAACGCACTAACCAACTATGCCATTTGCTTTCTTTGTAACATTAATGGAAAATAAATAATATATAAAACAAAACACGCTAATGACGTTAATTCAAAAAAACACGCTAAACTTTAATAGACCAATGGCGTTGAGACAGCATGCCTTCTTCTTTGTTGGTTTGCTTTTGGACTGAAAATATAAAACAAGATTGCGGGGGTTTTAAACCCCCACTATATGATACATGGAAAAATAGCGAACAGGCCTTCGTTGATCAGAAATTAGGCGCGACCTATGCATTGAGTTCGTTGGAAGCTCCTGGTTCTAATGGTACAAGTCTCATGTCTCAATTTTTCCATAACAAAGAAACCCCAAATTTGCAGTCATGAAACCCTAGCAAGCTTCAATGGTGAATTCGTGTATGATGCACAAAAACTCAATTAAAATACATGGTTAGCTTCAGAATGATTAACTTAATATAAACCAAACATGAAAAATTGAAAACAACGCATGAATTATGATACATGAATATGAGAAAAATTATGAACGGGACAAGGTCGTTCTACCAATTCCTTGTGTTAGAGATAATGGTTTTGATCCAGAAACGTTCCTTGAAGCCTCAGGAATGCAATGGGATAGTTTTCTTGCCTTGAAATGCTTTGGAATCGTGTTTTCAGTTTTGAAAAATTTCACAAAAAGTGCAAAGTGTATAAGAGGTTTTAGCGCAGCTTCTAGGTCTTGAGCTTTAGGGTTTGCATCAGTATATGTATGGGAACTAATTAGGGTTGAAATTTGGATCCAAAACCCTTTGCATTGATGTATGGAATATTTGATTTTCATGCATATTTTTTCAAATCTTTTCCATGTGATTTTGATTCCAATCATGGCCAATCTTTCCAATTTTGGGTATGCACGAATCTTGAGCCTTTAAGGAGAGTTTATTCTGCACAAAAAGATTTGAAAACTTTATTTTAGTATTTTTGTCATATTTTATTTTATTAAATGAATTAATAGTAATTAAAAATTCAAATAAATGAATAAACATGATGAGATAAATCCCGTTTGGGCCAAATGGTCGTGCATAGTCTTTGGATGATGAATCTTGGAAGAAAATGTGGCCCATTAGCAATTTTAAGGCATTTGAAGCAAAGTTGACTTTTCAAAATGCCCAAAACTTTCCCAACTTCCACAAGGCATATCTTGCTTAATTTTTAAGCTTTGATCATGTTCTTGGACATTTTGGAAAGGTCTTGAAGTCCTCTAACCAATGCCTTTGGTCCCATGTCAATTTGATTTACCAATATCAAGTTATGGCCTTTGACTTAAAGTCCTTTTTTGTTGACTTTTGAAAATGACCTATAATGTTGAAATTGATAACTTTTTGTGAGAGCATTTCTTGGACTTGAAGTGTGAAGAGGAGTTGTAGGAAATGTGACTCTCTTCAAAATGATCCTTGGATGGAATTTTTCTGATAAACCATGTGGAAGTTATGCCTTGGTCAAGTTACAGTTGACTTTTTCAACTGTCCAAATATGGAAACTTTTGCATCTTGAGACTTTTTGAGCCATGCCTTGAAAATCATGATCAAGAATTGATCAAATGATGTTTATGGCTTCAAAATGAGATGTTGACCAAAAATTTGAACTTTTGACTGTCAAATGACCATTTTGCCCCTGCAGTTGACTGTAGGGCAATTAGGGTTTTTGATTGTGCAATTTTGTGCTGTAAGTCTTGAAACTTGGCATGAAGATGCTTGACCATGTTTGTAGGCAAATGGGACTTGATTAGACCCTTGGAAACTTCATTTTATTTTCCAGAACCAAAACCCTAGTTTTTGACTGTTAGGAGGCCTTTGAACTGTGCAACCCTTGGGGAATTTTGAAGCATGCTCTTTGCAAATTTTGAAGAATATGGGAGGCCAAATTTTGGGGTACAACAGAAGGTATTAGCACCCTTTTCTTCCATGGTTTTCCATGGGCTCCTAGTTACTTGCTTAGATCACTTGCTTTTGTTGTTTGAAATGTGTTTGGTGTGGTTTTGAAAGTATTTTGTAAAAGAGGCCATTCGTTTAGGCAATCTTTGTAATGATTCTCGTTCGTAAGAATGTATACAAAGATGTTTGTCTTTTAAAAATGTTTTCAATGTTTGTAAGATGTATTAAAAATGTGTGTGTGTTTTGAAAATAGCAAGGATTTTGTTTGGAATGGAGCAAGTAACTTAGAAGCTATCTACCTACTCAAATGTCTTTCTTGTTCATTTTCTATTCCTTTGATATTGTTGTCTTACCATTGATTTGGTAAGCAACCCTATCTTTGGATGTAAACGGGACGGGCGTGGGTCATCGTATAACCATGATTAGCAATATTGCAAGGTATCTTAGCATTTATCTTGAGGGACTAAGATCATTTGTAAGGAAACATTCGTAGCATCATCGAGGGGCTATGATCTTATATTTGTTTGTTTTGCCAAGATACTTCGCGTGCGTAACATGGCTATTTTTGTTTTAGGCAACCAAATGGTGAAACCCTAAGGGTGCTTGTGTGCAAGTGTATTATTTTCATGCTTTTGATTTTGTCTTGTATTTAGGATTTTCTATTTGCTTTGTTTTGTTCTTGTCATGTAAACCCTAATTACTAATCATGGCATATAAAGTGATAAATTGCATAATGTAAATATTTCTAAGCTATTACAACAATTTATGGGAAGGGAAAATACAAATTTGAATAGGGATTTGCAAGAATATAAACCTAGATAAATTATTACAACCAAATCGAATTTGTACGAATTAGAATAAATACAATATAATATTTAAAAGAAAATGCAATGCAATGTACATGTAAAAAGATTTTTGGTGTCTTATTTTTTTATGTAAAAGAAAATTTAATCTAAACTAAAAAATATAAAGAAAAGGAAATAATTTTTAAAAAGGGTTTAACCCTAATTTTTATTTAAAAGAAAATAAAGTTTTTTATATGTACTATTTTATATATTTTCTTGTATAACAATAATAAATAATATTGTAATGAAATATAAAAATTTTATATGCTCAAAAAATAAGCATTTATAAGTATGAAATAAAAAATAAATTAAACTAAATATATTTAATCATATTTACAAGTTTATTAAGAAAATGAATTATATCCTATTAAAATAAAATATATTTTATGTGAGAAATAATAAAAAAAATAAAATAAAGGTATAATATCATTAATTTATATTTTGGGATTTTTATATATTAGAGAAAATATTTAAAATATTAAATGTGAAAGTAAAACAAAAGATATAAAAAAAATAAAAATGCAAAGAGTTTGCAAGGGGGGTGATATAGTAGAACTGATGGTAAGATGCTAGCAAAAATTCCTGGCCCAACAGACCAAGCCCAATCTGCAAAAAAATGTGAAAATGGATAAGAAAAAGAGTGAAATATAACAAAAGTAGCGCACAGGTTCGAACCCAGGACATGGGTCTCACCAGCGTGCTACTTTGCCACTGGGGTGGCTATACTTCCATTGTCTTTAGAAAAGCAAAAACAATATAACACAAAACGCGCCCTATGCCCTGTACTTCATCTCCTTCCTCACGCTTGGCCAGACACCCTGTAACTTCCTCATACTTCCATGAAAATAAAAACTTATAACATGAAAATTGTAGTACTTGAACTCACGATTCCAACCATATAAGTTATGTAAACTAATTATCAAAGATCAAGGAGAATTTAAATAACCCTAAATCTTGACCTAATATTTCCAAAAATTTCAAGTTTCAAATTCTCTTAGCACAAGTAAAATCAATGCAAGATAATGGTATGTACATCTTCGTTATGATGAGGACTACATTTTTTATTCACAAATCATGGACTATGGTTTCCTGTATAAAGAGATAGAGTTTGAAATTTTACCTCCTTCAGTTGGAATCGTGAATAGAAATAGGGTGAGTTTGAGGGAGGCCTGATGCTTGCTTGAGCTTCCTTTAGATTCCTTGAATCTATTCCAACCCTTGCCTTGCTCTGAAAGTAGCTGGAACTCCTTGGCCAAGTCCAACTGCAAACTCAGAAGTCAACAATCGTAGATGGTGGAGGAGTGATTACAGAACAGGGATGATGGCCATGATTGACTAGGTATCAAGTATGTAAGGTGTTTGAATGATCTAAACTCAAAACGCACGAGCCAAAAGGAAGATGGATGTGCTTATGCCAAGTCTGCAGTTTTGGACAGTTTTTTTGGTGTTTTGTTGGTTGAGAGTGTTTCAGGTCCTTGCCAATTGTGTGTTGTGTTTTATATTGTTTGTATATTAGTATGGAAATGATTTTAGGTCAGCTTCCCAACAGATCTACAAATGCTAGCCTTTTTGCCAACTTTCTTGTACTTGAAGCAAAGTGATAAGACCCAAGCTTCACATGCTTGTACCAACTTGCTTAGGGTTGGTATGAGTTTGTACAACTTACTTGAGACCTGTAAGACTTGTATGCACCAAGGGGATAGGCCCAAAGCTCAAAAATGTAAAGTTTGCAAAAGTTGCTCTTTTTCAAAATGGCAATGGAACCTTTTTGCCATAAATGGAATTACAAGTTGGATAAAGGTTCAAAAGCATGGATCAAAGATTTGTCAACTGAGTAAGCATTTAATTAAGGAGTGTAGAACAAGTTTAGTACCTGTACAGCATGAATTAGCCAGTATATGATTGATTTGCAACTTTGTTCTTCATGAAATGGCTTGGACAAAAAGTGAGAAATTGCCAACTTCATCTCTTCGATTCTCCCTACTCAAAAATGATCTTGAGGAGTTCTTGGACATTTTGGAAATCTTGCAATGTGCTCCATAATTCATATTTGAAATGCATTTTGAGATACCTCTTAGAACTAGGTGAAAAATTTCCATGAAGTTGGGTCCAAAACCTGCCTAAATTAGGGCAAAACTTCACTAAGTTAACAAGTTCATGACCATGTATTCACAAATTTATATATTGAGATCCAAGCATCTTTAGGGAAACGTTTGTGAAGAAAAGTTATATATTTCATGGAGATCTACAACTTTCATGTTGGGAACTTTCCTTGAATCAATATGCATCATGGTGAAAAAGTGGCCTAAAGTTGAGAAAAAATAAGAAAATTTTTATACTTAGAAAATTTCTAAGTTATGAAAATTTTCAAATTCAAACCCTAATTTTCAAATTTGGATTTCTTGATGAACAAGTTTCATATTTTAACATGTCTTGATGAATTATGACCCTTGGCACTTGATTTTGACCAAAAAGTCAAAGTTTGACTTTTTAGTATACAGTTGATTTTTGATCAGTTGACTGCAAATTTCATCTATCAATCCGATGAATTTGAGATGTTTTTCGCCATGTAATTAAGTCAAGATGATGCCATTGAATCCTTGAAATCATGCTTGAACTCAATTGGTCATTTGCTAGGTTAAAAATCATAAATTGCCCTTCCTCAATCAAAACCCTAATTTTGACCATTTTGCCCTTTTGATGATTTGATCAAACTTCTTGAGGAGTTGTAATCCAAACTTGATAAAATGGTACATATGAGTCTAAACTGTTAATGTGGATAAAAAATTATGAAGTTTGACTGTAAATTGGCCATGGTTGACTTTTTCCCCAATACAGTTGATATTTAGGTCAACTGTCCAATTGACTGATCAAAACTGTGGTTCAAGGCTTGAAACTTGTCATGAGAAATCTTAGGGATCCATAATGATGTTTGAAAGTCACATGAGGCATTGATAGTCCAAAAATCCTTGTGCAATATCAAACCCTAATTTGGGGTTATCAGTGCAAGATGAGATGTCTTAAGCTGACCAAACCCTAATCTTGCCTTAGGTCAAAGAGATCTTGTGAGAAAAATCTTGATAAATGAGAGGGGAAATTTTGGGGTACAACTGCTGCCCCTGTTCAATCTTCTTAAACCTGAAGAGTTAGATTGGCGAGCTTTGCCATTCGTGACTTGAAGGTGAAAGAATGATTTGACACTAGAGTGTTCATAAATTTGCACTCGGCGATATGTAATTGAGGGAATGGGCTTAAAGATGCCATTTGGAGAAGCGATAGAACCTTGCTGGAGATGGGCTTGTAGTTGCCATCCAATAATGTTTGTTGAATTGTAAGTTGTAAGCTGAAAGAATGAGTATCAGAATGGTGTTCGTGTCTGGAACGTATCTGAGCTGTATCAAAAGGTTGAATCTGAATGAGTAACAGAATGACATCCGTGTTTGGAGCGTATCTGAACTGTATCGAAAGGTTGAGTCTGAATGAGTAATAGAATGGCATCCGTGTCTAGAGCGTATCTGTACTGTATCATGGAGTTGAATCTGAATGAGTAACAGAATGGCCTCCGCGTCTGGAGTGTATCCGTACTGTATCTGAATAAGTGTTAGAATGGAATCCGTGTCTGGAGCGTATCTGAACTGTATCTGAACTTTGAAATTGAATGAGTAACAGAATGGCATCCGTGTCTGGGGCGTATCTGAACTGTATCTGATAGTTGAAGACTGAATGAGTATCAGAATGACATCCATGTCTAGAGCGTATCTGAACTTGAATATTATTAACGATAGCTATTTAATCTTATCCTGAAAAGGGTAAAATGTTAGCTGGAACACAAAATTATGTTGCATGAAATGTATGATGCAATACATGTGTTTTATCAATGTTTATGATATATGTATGTAATGTATGCGCATGTGAGATGATTTGATGGATTGCTGAGGAAAATAAATCCTTAACTGCTGCTGAGGATATGTGGATTCTTCATGTCTTGAAGTCGGAGTATTTGGCAAAAATTATGTTGTGAAAGCAATGCCATATACTGCTTGAGGAATCTGCTTGGGGAATCCATAGAATTTTGATGATTCCTACTGGGGATTAATAACGAGAGTCTTTGTTCCGTTGGGGAGTATCAGAAGTCAATTGTCACCCGGTTGGATTTTAGGCTTCAAAACAACTTGCTGGGGAATTTGGGGGAACCAGATGGTTTCCACCGGAGATTTAAGTGACATACTGTGGGGATTGCTCATGGAATAGCCTAAATACGTTTTCCTATTCTTTCAATCTGTCAGTAATTGTCTTTATTCATTTTGTTTATTTGTAAACAGTAATTATGTTCAAATGCATATGTTCATTAATGAATCATTGGACGTTTTTGCAAATAAAAACACAGGTGTAAAGAAAAAAGGACAAATAGTTTTATGTACTTTAAAGAGATATCTTTGTATTTACTTTGGATAAGTATTTTGTACAAAGGAGACATACATCCTAGTAAGAGGATGGTGCCATAAAAGTAAGATTTTTTTTTTACAAAGAAAGATAGCTATGTGTGATAATCCCATGGGGTTCCCATTCTGCTATAGCCTCTGTATCTCCGAATATCTTATCTATTTGTTGCTTCGTCCGAAGATGATTGAATTGATCAGAAACTCCGAGTTTGTTAGTGAAGAGATTGTCCTCAAAGTGATCCGACGGGACATAGTCATACGCTTTAATTCCCTAACTTTTGCCTGGACCGCCCTTTCGGGTTTTCAGTCCACCAGGAAACCCTTTTTTGCCCAAGTCTCCCTTTCGTGTTTTCAACTTGCTGGGTGTACAATTTTTTATTTATTTTATCCCTGATTTTTTCTTGAACCTTTTGGTTCGCCGGGATGACCTTTTTTTGCCTAGGTGTGTCAACCCAGCGGGTCTCTTATGCATAGTATCTTTTGACCATGTCCGCGTTTGCAGGGTGTGGCAGGTCGTCGCCGTCCATGGTGGTTAAGATCATTGCCCCTTCGGAGAAGATGTTCTTGATTACAAATGGTCCTTCATAGGTAGGAGTCCATTTTCCCCTTGGATCACTTTGTGGTAAGATGATGCGCTTTATCACTAGAACTCCAACTTGATATACTTGGTGTCTGACTTTCTTGTTGAAAGCCTTGATCATCCGTTTTTGATACATCTGACCATGGCAAACAGCAGTAAGTCTCTTTTCATCAATTAAGTTTAGTTGATCAAGTCGAGTCTGGATCCAATCGTCCTCAATCAAACCTGCATCCTTCATGATTCTCAAAGAGGGGATCTGAACCTCAATAGGTAAGACATCCTCCATGCCATAAACCAAAGAATAGGGTGTTGCCCCAGTTGAGGTGCGAGCCGTGGTACGGTACCCGTGGAGAGCAAATGGCAGCATCTCATGCCAATCCTTGTAGGTGAATTTCATTTTCTATATGATCTTTTTAATGTTTTTATTAGCAGCTTCGACTGCACCATTCATCGTTGGCCGATAGGGGGATGAATTGTGATGTTGAATCTTGAACTACTTGCACAAGGTGGTGATCATAGTATTGTTAAGGTTTGTACCGTTATCAGTGATGATCCTTTCTGGGATACCATACCGGCAAATAAGATTCTGCTTGATGAAGCGGGCAACAACATTCTTAGTAACAGATGCGAAGGAAGCTGCTTCGACCCATTTTGTAAAATAGTCAATGACCACTAGAATGAAATGGTGTCCATTGGAGGCTGTAGGCTTGATCTCCCCAATCATATCGATTCCCCACATAGCGAAGGGCCAAGGAGCCGTCAGGACAATCAGAGGAACAAGAGGTACGTGCACCTTGTCAGCATAAATTTGACATTTATGACAGGTCCGAGAGTGTTGATAGCAGTCTGCTTCCATGGTAGACCAATAATAGCCTGCCCGTAGGATTTTCTTCGCCACCGTATGCCCACTGGAGTGAGTGCCAAAGGTACCTTCATGTAGCTCACCCATGATCTTTTCAGCCTTAATCTTATCCACACAACGGAGCAGAATAGAGTCATGATTGCATTTGTACAGGATGCCATTACTCAGGAAGAACATAGAAGATAATCTCCTTAAGAACTTCTTATCATTGATTGAAGCTCCTTTTGGATATTCTTGAGCCTCGAGATACCTCTTGACTTCATGAAACCAAGGCTGGTCCACTACTTCTTCAGTATTAATCTCATGACAGTGTGCTGGTTCATCCATTCGTTCAATGGTAATCTTGGGAGCCTCGCTATCCCAATTAAGTTTAAACATAGATGACATTGTGGCTAGAGCATCTGCTAGCTGATTTTCTTCTCGCGGGAAATTCTCGAAGGCAATCTACTCAAAATGTGGTAGCAATGTCAAAACATGTTCTTTGTAAGGGATAAGGTTTGGGTGCTTAGTGTCCCACTCTCCTTTGATCTGACTGATGACTAAAGCTGAATCTCCAAACACATCTAAAGATTTGATTCCCAAGTTTATGGCAGCCTTGAGACCAAATATGCATGCTTCGTATTCCGCCATGTTGTTCGTACAGTTGAAGCAAAGTCTGGCAGTAAAAGGAGTATGGAACCCTTCCGGAGATATGAGTAGAACGCTGATACCATTACCAAGTGCATTGGATGCCCCATCAAAGAATAGGGTCCATCAGGATCCTTGTCCAGGTTCGTCATATGGTTTGATTTCTTCACAGTTGTCTAATGTCATAATGTCTTCATCTGGGAATTCAAACTTCATGGACTGATAATCTTCTACAGCTTGATGTGCAAGATGATCTGCTAGCACACTTCCCTTTATAGCTTTCTGGGTAGTGTATTGTATGTCATATTCTATTAGGATCATCTGCCATCTAGCTATCCTTCCAGATAGAGCAGGCTTCTCAAAGATGTACTTTATCGGATCCATCTTAGATATCAGCAAAGTGGTATGAGTCAACATATATTGTCTTAGCTGGCGAGCAGCCCATACCAGAGCGCAACAAGTTTTCTCGAGCAGTGAATATCTGGTTTCACAGTCGGTAAAATTTTTGCTCAGTTAGTAAATAGCGTGCTCTTTTTGGCCAGACTCGTCATGCTGCCCCAATACACACCCCATTGAGTTTTCTAAAACGGTCAGATACATGATCAATGGTCTTCCCTAAACTGGTGGCATCAAAATAGGAGGCTCTTGTAAGTACTCCTTGATCTTGTCAAAAGCAATTTGACATTCATCATTCCATCTGACTACTTGATCTTTCTTCAACAGTTTGAAGATTGGTTCACAAGTAGATGTTTGGTGAGAAATGAATCTGGCAATATATTTCAGGCGTCCCAAGAATCCTCTGACTTCCTTCTCAGTACGAGGAGCAGGAATTTCTTGTATTGCTTTAACCTTAGCAGGATCAACCTCGATGCCTTTATTACTGACAATGAAACCTAAGAGTTTACCGGACCGGACTCCGAATGTGCACTTGTTTGGATTCAGCCTTAGTTTGTACTCCTTCAATCTTACAAACAACTTTTGCAAGTGATCAAGGTGCTCCTCTTCAGTTTGTGATCGGTCTATCATGTCATCTACATAGACCTCTATCACATGATGTATCATATCATGAAACAAAGCTACCATGGCGCGTTGATAGGTTGCCCCAGCATTCTTCAGTCCGAATGACATCACTTTGTAGCTGAACGTGCCCCACTATGTGACAAATGTAGTTTTCTCCATGTCCTCAGGTGCCATTTTGATTTGGTTATAACCTGAGAATCCATCCATGAAGGAAAACACTTTGTGCTGGGCCGTATTATCAACCAGGATGTCAATGTGGGGAAGTGGAAAATCATCTTTAGGGCTGGCCCTGTTTAAATCTCTATAATCCACACATATTCGTACTTTACCGTCCTTTTTAGGCACGAGAACAATGTTGGCAACCCATTGAGGATAGGAAGTTACGGCCAAGAATCCAGCATTGAACTGTTTCATAACTTCCGCTTTGATCTTCTCTGACATGTCAGGTCTCATGCGGCAGACTTTCTGTTTCACTGGTGGACAGTCTTCTCTTGTGGGTAGACGATATACCACGATGTCTGTATCAAGTCCTGGCATGTCTTCGTATGACCAGGCAAAGATCTCAACATAATCATGCAATAGCTGAATTAGACGCTCCTTGACACTCGGCTCTAGATTGACACCCACTTCGATTCCCTTCTTATCTTCTTCGGTACCCAAGTTGATCGTATCTAACAGTTCCTCATGAGGCTGAATAGCTCTTTCCTCTTGTTGTAGTAGTCTGGCCAATTCCCCTGGCACTTCACAATCTTCCTCACCTTCGTATTCAGCTTGATAGATTGGATCTTCAGAGTCACTAAAGGCTAAAGCAGTATCGTTACCCATGGGATCCGGAATGGAGGGGTACCTGCATTTGTGAGTGTGGGTGTGTGTAAGGGTATAGCCATCTTTAAACAATAAAATGTAAAAGAAATACAATGAGCACAAAAGGTTTGTATGTGGAAAAACGTCCATGATTAATTGAATGTCATATGAAGATGAAATAAAATCCTTACAAATGGACCATTGTGCCTCGGGTATGACACAAGGTTTTTAAAGTGCAAATTGTTTGTGAATATTACAAGTCCAACAGAAATGTAAAAGATAAATTACTGAGAGATGAAAGTTATTGGGACAAAGTCTTTGGCTTCCCAGTTGTGAAGTCCTCCGTTGATAGTAGGAAATATCCAATCTTTCAAGCTGCCATCTTCTTCAAAATCTTCCACTGTGTTGACCTCCCGGTTACTAATCTTCAAAGGTGGCCCTCTAGCACGGGCACGACACACAGCCTTCTGAGCAGTTAAAGTAAACCCCAAGCCAAACTTGTCTGATTTAAACGGGATATCCGGAAGCTGCCCCCAGATGGTGCATCCACCCTCCTCTACTACCGCTTTGGCGTCCTTTAGAGATGACATCCGAAGTGGAGGTCTTGTGATATTGGGAATCGGGGATACTGCCTTGGTTACCGCTACTTCTTGAGAAACCTCTTCGAAATGTTGAAAAGGAGTTTTAATGAACTCGCCATCCAACTCCACATATCAGAAATAATTTAGATGACTAATCATGTACTCCTCCTCCCCGTGGACAGTTATGATCTTTCCTTGGATCGGGTACTTCAGCATCTGGTGTAGCGTGGAAGTGACAACACCGACATTATGGATCCAGGGTCTTCCTAACAGACAAGAGTAAGAGGGGCAGATGTCCATCATATAGAAGGTTGAGTTGAAAATCTGAGTTCCCACCTTTATCGGGATGTCCACCTCCCCGTGGACCATCCTCTTCGAACCATCAAATGCTCTCACAACTATGTTACTGGGTTTTAATGTCAGCCCTTCGCAATCCAATCTATCAAGGGCTTTCTTCGGCAAGACGTTCAAAGATGAACCCGTGTCTACCAAGACATGGGCCAGAGTTGTTCCTCTACACTCCACATAGACATGTAATGCCTCATTGTGCTTTCTCCCTCTAGGTGTCAAATCAGCATCAGAGAAGCCTAGGTCGTTATCAGCTGTCAAACTGGCCACACAGTCTTGGAACTGGTCAGCAGACGTCTCTTGTGGCACATGGGTTGTCTTCAGAAATTTTACCAGGGCTTTTGCATGTGCCTCAGAGCACAGCAGCAAGGCTAGCATGGAGATCTTGGAGGGAGTTTTCCCCAACTGTTCAACCACGTCATAGTCATTCTTCTTTATTATCCTCAGGATCTCTTCCATTTCCTTCTTGGATCTTTCGGGGATAGCTAGTGATTGAGCCTTCGTCCGGACAGGCTCTTCTTGAATGCTTTTTCCTCGATTCTCAACAGTAGAAGTATTGGTAGGGATAACAGCAGGGATTGTGTCGTCTTCATTGATAGGAGTACTTGCAGGTATGATCATCGGTACAGAGGTAATCTTCTGAACGGCCACGGGTCCAAAAACTGCCTTTGGAGGGGAAATCTCAGGAGAGAAGATTCTACCACTACGGGTAATCTTGCTAGTTCCGGAAATATTGCTAATGTCGGAGTTTTCTTATTCGGAGCTCTCTTCTTCGGCAGTCAGTTCATCTTGTTTGATACCATGGTAGTAGATTTCTCCACCATAATTCCATGGTACTGTTTTATCTGACTTATACGGGACCGGCCAGGGCATTGTGATCTTAAGAGGAGTAGTTTTTGGAGCAAATGTAATCCTAACGGGTCTTTTAGGGACCCTGGAAGGATTGGCGGAGATGGTTATGATTGAAATGTCTTCAACAGGAATAGGTAAAACGGGAGCATTCTCAAACAGAATTTCTTGGTTGTCAATCAGGCGTTGGATACCTGTCTTCAACAGAGGGCAATCAATTGATAAGCAAATACGGCAATCTTTATTACAACCTGGGAATATCCTAGCTTTCAACAAGTTCATTTTAATAATCGGGAGCGGAGCCAAGAGTTCATCTACGGTAGCAACAAACAAATCTTCTTCGATAGCATTGGCATTGTGACCATGCCTAGGCATCGGAGCGGAAATGACATTTGGTTTCTCAGGCGCATCAAACTCAACTTCCTTTGCATCTATTAGGTCTTGAATTTTGTTCTTCAAAGCCCAACAGTTGTTAGTGTCGTGCCCTGGACTTTCGGAATGGTATGCGCATCTGGCATTCGGGTGATAATGAGGGGATGCAGTATTGGGGTTCTTTGGGGACTCCTTTAAAGTTTCCAGATTTAATTTTAGAAGATGTGGTAAAACCTGGGCTAGAGTCATATTAATCCTGGTGAATTGCCGGACTGGCCTTTCCACCCTCGACTAGTTATTTCTTGGTTGATCAGATGCAAGCTTTGGGATCATAATGGCCCCCACCGTTGGTCGGCGTTCAGTTCTTCCTTGATTCCTTTGTGAATAAACAATAGATACCTCCTTTTTCCCAGTGAAAGGTTTTCTCACAGCTTTAGAGGCAGACGCATCCTTCTGAATCTTTCCACTTTTTATACCAGCTTCCACCCTTTCTCCGGTTAATATTAGCTCAGTAAGCCCAGCAGATGAGCTCCCGATTAAATGGTTGAAGAAAGGGCCTGACAGGGTGCCCAAGAACATATCCACCAACTCCCTTTCATACAGGGGATGTTGCACTCTTCCAGCTAGATCTCTCCATTTCTGCGCGTAATCTTTGAAACCCTCATTTGAAGCCAAAGCCATACTCTGAAGTTGAGTACAGGTAGGCGCCAAATCTGTGTTATACTGGTATTTCTTATAGAAAGCTGCAGCAAGTTCTTTCCAGTTGTGGACGTCGGCCTTTTCCAATTGGTAAAACCAATCAAGTTGTGTTCCGGATAAACTATCTTGGAAGAAATGGACCCATAAATCTTTGTCGGCAGAGTGCGGTTGAATCTTTCTGACATATGATCGGAGGTGCATTTTAGGACATGACACCCCATCATATTTTGCAAATAATGGCACATTGAACTTTGGTGGGATCACTTCCTGACACTAGCCCCAATTCTTCAAAGTCTAGACCTGGTACCTTCTGTATTTCCATAGCGGCCAAGCGCTATTCCAGGTGTCTGTATTTATCATCATCCAGAGGGTACTGTTCTTCAGAGTAGTCTTCCTCTTCCTCCTCCTCTTCAGAGTCTGACGGAACTGCTGTTTCTTTTCCTTTTCTTTCCCCTTCATCAGATGTTGCTGGAAAATCCAAGGTTCTTCTAGCCTGTCCTTGAAACCTTCTCCCCATGATTACCACACCGGTTGGTTTCTTCTCTTTCTTTTTCTTCTCTTTTGCTAACAGAGTCTTCAGCTCCTCTTTCCCTTTGGCCAAAGTTGTGAGTAACTGTTGAAATTGCATGTTTTGAGCTTGAAGACCTTTGACCGTCTGTTCGAGATCCATCTTACTGAAATAAACAGTAGAGAGATGAGGAAACTTGTTGCAAAGACCTGCTTATGTTATGATGAATGATATGTATACATGCAATGCTTTCAAGGATTTAAAAATTCCAATTTGTTTTAAACAAAAAGAAACACACGTTATATTAATAAGATAGAATTTGAATACATCAATGCCCCTTGGGCAAAATAATACAAAATTCTAAGATAAAAAGTATTATGCATCCTCTTTGGTGATATGTAGGTATTTAGAGTTTGCTCCTCATGAAGTAACCTAGTGAGTTCCAAAACCTTCTTCTCGCTTGCGTAGAATTGGGCTTCAAAAGTATCTTGCTCTCCTTTGAGTTGTATCCAATCCCTTTGTAGGTCTTCGAGTGATGTGGGCATGTCAGGATGTAGGATAGTGTATGGAACTTCTCCTTCCTTAACAGGCTCAATAATCACTGGGAGAATGGAAGGATAAGGCATCATAAGACTTTGAGCGCGGGTTCATACCCACTTGAGGTAAGGCTCAAGAGGGATGGAATTCTTGTGTCCCAAAGTCTTGCTATCCACCTTGTTCAGCATCCTCCAGGCTCGGATGAATCTCTGGCGAAGACCTTGATCGTCGTTGTCGTAGTCGAATACCAAGCCTTGAATCAACATATCATGTGGGCCATCCCTCCGGGCATAACCAAACTGTCTTAGAGCTAAACATGGGTTGTAGGTTATGCCTCCCCTAATGCCAAGTAGAGGGACATTATGGAATTCCCCACAACGGTCAACAATGATACCATTCTCTTTGGACCGAGAACACCAATGAATATCTAAATGTTTGAGCGTCATTAACCTTTGTGACCACCTTAATCCTTGTTCATTCTTTAAGACTGATTGGGGAAGATGAGTAATAAACCATCTTTCCAGGAGGGGAGTGCAACACATAAGGACATATCTTTTCCATCATTGTACGAGTGTGAAAAGAGTGTAGGATATCCCCTAGTAATGTAGGCACCGGATTGCGTGACATGAAGATTTTGACGGCCCTCACATCTATGAGTTGGTCAGGATTGGGGAACAAGACCATTCCATAGATAAGAAGAGCCACAATCTCCTCAAAAGCTTGCAAATATAGGGAATTCCAACAGCTTTGGGCCTTCTCAAACAGAAACTTTGCTAAGAAGCCTTCGGCACCACTTCTAGTTTCCCAATGAGTTGTGACATCAAATGAGTGCAAGTGCAGGGCTTTAGCAATATCTTCTGGCTTTGGATCTCTTTCCGTACCGTTGAAAGGTAGTTGATTGAGAATAGGAATCCTCAAGAGTTGAGAAAATTCTTCCAAAGTAGGCACAAGCTGATAGTCAGGAAATGTGAAGCAATGATGCAAAGGGTCAAAGAACTGGAAGAGAACCTTCATCATATCCTCCTCTGTGTTGGAGGTGACCAAGTTGAGTAGACGACCATGTCTCTCGGTGAATGGAGATTTCTCAGGGATCCTTGAATCTAGCTCCTTGAGTTGTGGAGGAATTCTTACAAGGTTGATTTGGATAGTTTTCCTGCGGAGTGAATCCATATCCTACAAAACAAGAACAAAGATGAATCTCCAAAATCCTTGAAATGGTTAGTGGATGCATATGATGTTCATGATATCCATGATGTTATGTACAAGTATGCATATACAAGCAAATCAAACAAGTTATTAGTTTAGGCTTGCATGGGGTTTTATAGGTAAGTACCCTCTTGAAGTTTAGTTGGCTCAACTTGTCCTAACAATAGTAACCGGGTTCTAAAGAGCTCAATATCACTGGATTGTTTCCTTGGTCATTGTTTCAGCTCAAGCCTCTTTAATGGCGACTGAAATATCCCAAGAAACCAACCCTCAATGAGTGTAGTATCGAGTATCTACCAACTTTGGACTGCACCAAAGACGGTCATCTCACTACATCCTAAAGGCCAAGTTGGTCAAGTAAAGGGTTCTAGAAGTTCATTAGGGCTTCATGACATCACTCAGCGGCCCCGTATTCTCTTTGATTAACTCAAAGGCTACCGGTACCCACAAATATGTCACACTAACATAGTTATTGGTTAGACCATGTCGGTATACCCCACACAATTTCCACAACGTATTGCTATTTACCTATAATGTTTCCCAAATCCGGGTGGAGGATTCAAACTCAAATAAAGAACCATAATGTAAAGCAAACAAGTCAAACAATGTAAGCAAATAAATGTGATCTAAACCCTAAGGTAACCCCACTTTTATAAATGTCCCCAGCAGAGTCGCCAATTCTGTGATGCGGTGGGAGAACTGACTTGAGGTTTTACGTTTTATCGCAAACGTTGCGGTTAGCAAGAGTCGCCACTGACTTTTCTTTTATCCAAAAGGAAGGGTGAAAAAGCACAGGAAAGACCTTTGATATTGTTTCTTGAGTTCGGGGGGTAAATTATGAAAAGGGAAGGTATTAGCACCCTTGTCATCCATGGTTTTCCATGGGCTCCTAGTTACTTGCTTAGATCACTTGCTTTTGCTATTTGAAATGTGTTTGGTGTGGTTTTGAAAGTATTTTGTAAAAGAGGCCATTCGTTTAGGCAATCTTTGTAATGATTCTCATTCGTAAGAATGTATACAAAGATGTTTGTCTTTTAAAAATGTTTTCAATGTTTGTAAGATGTATTAAAAATGTGTGTGTGTTTTGAAAATAGCAAGGATTTTGTTTGGAATGGAGCAAATAACTTAGAAGCTATCTACCTACTCAAATTTCTTTCTTGTTCATTTTCTATTCCTTTGATATTGTTGTCTTACCATTGATTTGGTAAGCAACCCTATCTTTGGATGTAAACGAGACGGGTGTGGATCATCGTATAACCATGATTAGAAATATTGCAAGGTATCTTAGCATTTATCTTGAGGGACTAAGATCATTTGTAAGGCAACATTCGTAGCGTCATCGAGGGGCTATGATCTTATATTTGTTTGTTTTGCCAAGATACTTCGCGTGCGTAACATGGCTATTTTTGTTTTAGGCAAGCAAGTGGTGAAACCCTAAGGGTGCTTGTGTGCAAGTGTATTATTTTCATGCTTTTGATTTTGTCTTGTATTTAGGGTTTTCTTTTTGCTTTGTTTTGTTCTTGTCATGCAAACGCTAATTACTAATCATGGCATATAAAGCGATAAATTGCATAATGTAAATATTTCTAAGCTATTACAACAATTTATGGGAGGGGGAATACAAATTTGAATAGGGATTTGCAAGAATATAAACCTAGATAAATTATTACAACCAAATCGAATTTGTACGAATTAGAATAAATACAATATAATATTTAAAAGAAAATGCAATGCAATGTACATGTAAAAAGATTTTTGGTGTCTTATTTTTTATGTAAAAGAAAATTTAATCTAAACTAAAAAATATAAAGAAAAGGAAATAATTTTTAAAAGGGGTTTAACCCTAATTTTTATTTAAAAGAAAATAAAGTTTTTATATGTACTATTTTATATATTTTCTTGTATAACAATAATAAATAATATTGTAATGAAATATAAAAATTTTATATGCTCAAAAAATAAGCATTTATAAGTATGAAATAAAAAATAAATTAAACTAAATATATTTAATCATATTTACAAGTTTATTAAGAAAATGAATTATATCCTA